>CM060250.1:27490853-27636838 GCA_030684275.1 Acipenser oxyrinchus oxyrinchus
AGCAGTACAGGCTGAGACATGGATCAAGGTATAATAAGATTACTTTGCATTCCTTTACTGATCAAATGAAATGTTGTCACTTCTTTACTTACAAAAGGAATACTATTTAATCTTCCTTGATATAAGCGTAAGCATTAGCTATGTAAAACGTGCAGAGAAGTTTTCAGATTGTCAGGAGATGCTTTTTCTTATTATCATTGATTGGTACAGAAAAACATATCATTGATTGGTACTGAAAAACTGCATAGACAAGTCAGGAAATGTCATCATATATATTAACACATTTTTAAAAGGTTAATTTCTGTTTTAAGTGTCACCTGTCAGCTTAAAAATGTGTTACAAAGGACATTTGGAAATACAACTATTTGGAGAAACAAAGGGATCGACCCCACCCCCAGCTCCCAAGTAATTTGAGCCCTTACCTTTACATCTTTTGCTGAAGGAAAACATACATAACATACTCTATTGTCTCTATTTTTTTTTTCTTAAACTTTGCAAGATAAAATATACTACTTCTATAATACATTTAACACAGAAATAAAAATAAGGGGTCAGCAAATTAATTGAGATTTATCCTGCCTCTAATGCACCTTATTTAGATATTTTTTAAAGAAGAAAGGTAAAATTAAATGAGTACAGGATTATTTATTTTATTGTTTTAAAGTATTTGTATCATATACAGTAGGCCTACTCAACTATCAATGTAAATACAGGTTTAAAAGAAATTAATTGGGCACATGGAAACCTGAAACTGTTGTATTTAATTATTGCTTAAAATAACATAACATGTATACTTAAATAAAAAAAAATTCAGAAACTTTTAAAATATTTTTACAACAGAAGTTTCACAAATGTGAAAATAAGTAGTTCACAAATTATTTTGTATTATTCACAAATACTGTTTCTTAGAGGGTACCTGTGGTGAAAGTGAATATAGACTTATTTCAATAGAAAATATGTTTCTGTATACTTGTGTCATATTTTAAGGCCCCTATTGTTGTGATGGGCTATTTTAATGCTCAAACCAACACAAGCTTCAGTGCACTGCGTTGTATGTAAACATGGCATGGTAATGTCGCCTATAGCTACACATGAAGCAAAGTCGTTTGCACGAGGATATACAAATATCATGGACAAAGAGAATAATTCCAACACAATACAATGGCACCTGTATGAGCCGTTATTGTTAGACTACGCTAGTCCATAAATACCCATTGAGAAAAACAAGGTCTTGTTATATTTTTCTTACAATTCCATCATCAAATTGATTATATTGAGATTGTATTTTTAGCAGTATTAGCGAGTGTACGATCATTTATTTTTTTAAATCCCACAATATCGCGATATGGAAATTATTATCGATATAACAATATCGATATCATATCAAAATATTGATATTGGTGCCCATCAGTAGTTATTAAACATTTAATCTCACAATTAGATAAACTATGCTGACTAAAAATGATTTGTGCTGTACCCCCTGACACTACAATCCCAGTTCACTGCATCACACCCTTATCTACTCCAAATTTACTTAAAGAAGGAAAGTGTTCTGATCGATACAGCTTTTTTCTTTTTGTCACCAGACCCACCTCTTTTGAAAATCTGATAAATCTTTGCCTTATATACAACACTATCTATCTTGTGGCACGTCACATGATCCTCTCATTCGCAGAACACAGTGTCTCGATTTGTGTCTACTTTATATCCTAATAGTCCCTAATAAGGAGGCCACCTGGAGAATATATATATATGCATGCATCAGTGGCGTGCAGTCAGGACATCGGAAAACTAAGAATGTTGCGATAATACTAGAATATAAAATGTGTCTTTCTGTCTTCATATAATCTTTTATTTTATGCGTGTTCATTGTGCGGACCGCTCCATTCTATGTTCTATGTTCGAGTCATGCTGTGTTAGCTCTGCTCGACTAGTCTGGCACTTAAAGGGTATATAAGGACCTTTTTTTTATTTGATTGTGTTACATGCTACAACTGTTTATGTAAGGTGTGTGTATTGTTTAATTTTTTGACCACTTGTTACATTTTGACCACTTTTTTAAAACTTTTAAATTGCATTCCCTGCTTCAAGACAGCTTCACATGTACCCGCATGGACCTCTCAGAACTACATTTCCCATCATCTTCCTGCTCACATATGTAACTGAGATGGATTTACCAGTGAGTAGGAGGATGATAGGAAATGCAGTTCTGAGAGGTCCATGCAGGTACATGTGAAGCCATCTTGAGACAGGGAATGGTCAAAATGTAAAAAAAATAAATAAATAAAACAATACACACACCTTACTTAAACAGTTGTAGTTGTAGCAACACATGGGAACATATAACACAATAAAATAAAAGGTCCTTATATACACTTTAAAACAGTACCAGGCTCTGTGAGTGACGTCGCAGCCACACGCACGTAGTGGAGCTCAAATCATGCTGTATTCAAGTATCATGACAGTCTGCGACTGCGCACTGTTGTTAGCTCATTCTGATTTAATTTAGTTTGCACCTTTAGAGCGCCCCACAATGCATTGCATGCCAATCAATGCAGACAGGCTGGCCTTTTCACTGGGTCCTAGTGCCACCCAAAGTACAGGCTTGTGGTTTACGAATAAATTACTGAGAAAATAAATAAATAATCTCAGATTCTCAAATTAATAAGTCGATAGCGGGGTGGTAAAATTGTACCCGGGTCAGGTAATTTAAAACCCGATGGGTACCCAGTTTTCGGGTACCAGTGCAGACCTCTATGTAATGTTACATTCATATAGCAGTCTCGCTGCATGACCTACTGGGAAACCCACTGCACGCCACTGGTATGCATCTATCTTATGTTGACTTCTTTATCTGCTGTTATATTATCCTTCTGTCTATCTACCTACTACTCACTTCGACTGTTGGTACGTATAGGCAGGTGCATGTTCATTGGTGCTTTCCACCTGTATCTGTTGTTGTCCACTGGTGTCCTGTGATGAAGGTGCTACTGTCTGTGGAGAGGCATCGGTAACAACTCCCTGCGCAAGTGAGAAGGGAGAGGGGAGAGGATTACCATTTCAAACCGGTTAAAAAGAGCAGTGACAATGTCTTTTCAATCGGCACTGCTCCTGGGTGACAACTGTAGGGAGATCTGTGTATCGCATCTGTGGTTATCATTTAACATGGTTCTCAGTCTCCTTTGACAATATAAATGTATAATGTACATGCTATATGGAGCACTAGAACCTCAATATACTAAATATCTTGTATAAACTCGTATATAACACAAACAAAATTATTATTGTATTAAAAGTGTTTTATTCCAAATATTACAGTATCACTAATTAAAGTTAAAAAAAACAACAAAAAAAATAAGGTAAAACGTATAATCACCTCAGTCAAGCAGACAAACGTTTTAGCTTGTAACCTTTTCACTGTACTAATTCGTTTATCGACGTGACTGAGGTTTCTTATAAGTTTCACCTTAGGATACTGATTGAGCGTTTTTGAAGTTAAGGATGAAGACATGAACAAAACAAAACATTAAAAAAAAAAACTGGCAAAAGAACAATACAATAACACTAACCGGACCGGTGATAATGTTGCTAAAGCTATTCAGAAAGCGACGATGACTTTGAAAAAGTCCTTTTCATCCAAATGCTTGCTCTACTTGCCACTTACTTCAACAGGGACAGCGTTCGGAGGCACAGGAGTGTACTGGGGAATGTACGTCCCTTGCATAGATGCAGCGGCAGCAGCAGTCATGTACTGGCACAGAAAAGCACAGGAAGTTAGTTAGTGTCTACTTTGAATAAACAACACACTCCAGCTGCCGTCTCCTTGCAACAGTAGGAGGTTATAATAAATAGCATTTTCAGGCACTTTGATTTCACAGATAACAAAAAGGATATTGTCTGTTTTCCAAAATTTTAAACTCATAATTTTTTTTGTGAGCTAGATATTTTCAACTGACCACTGCCTTTAATACACAGCATGAGGTAAAATAGCACATTTCAATGTATGCATACATTTTTTTTTAAGCCTGCACTATTACATGTAAAGGGAGTTAAAAGTCACAACAGGGAAAAGGATGTGATTACAGAGAACTTGGGTGTGTTTTCTTCTTCCTAAAAGGAAGGGATTGTGATGCTATATTCAGCAGAGGCCCCCATAATGTAAACTGCTTCAATATTCCTTGGCGGGCTGCCTGTTTCCCATAAGCTTTCATTACAGCGAGTGACTAATGGATTGGGCATGGTTCTCTTCCATTTTGCTAATGATAGGAGCAGAAGGCCAGTACTGGAGCTGATTAACTGCCACAAAGGAACAGCACAGCACACCTCTGCAGGAAACACACAAGGCAGATGCAAGTGCTATCGGCAGTCACTAGAACGCCTAGAAATGTGTGCATGCTCTGTAGGGGTGTTAACAGTTTACAGTTAGAATATGAAGGTCAAATATAGGTGTTCATCTTAGTGTACAGTGTAGGGCAATGTATTTAATATTCAATATTTCTTCAGTCATTTCCATAAACAATTAAATACTTCACATACTGTACTGTCTTATACAAAAAATACATGTTGCAGTCAGCGTTGTAACAGAGCTGACATTCTACCGAGGTCAAACTTAGGTTTCAGGCTATAGCTGGCAGTATTTATATGACTGCTTGGTATTTACTATTCAACCTCCAAATCTATGTTACATGGCAAACCAAATGAGAAAATTAGGGAGTCTTTTGTAGTTTACCAGAGTTTTTACAAGAGCATCAGCATTGGTGATGCAAAAAAAAACAACCGAGGACACGACCTCAGTGTCCTCATAGCTAGTGATCGCCATGGTTGCAGTCACTTATAAAAGTGATGGGGAGCCTCTTATGACGGCTTTTCTGATCGGTTACAAGCGTCCTCAATCACATGTTAAAGTTGAACCGTTTAAATGTGTTTCTATTCTAAAGTTCAGAATATTAAACAGAAAGTGACAAACCTAATGCTCTATATATGTGGAGTGTGTGTGGGGGGGAATCAGCAATACAGACCAAATAATCTATTTTATAGTGGAGTGTAATCTTCTGAGCAGCAGCGATCAAGGGCATCTCTGCACGCGGGGCAGCAGTTCTTACACAGAACGCTTTATCTTTGTTTTCTAAACTGTAAAACATGCTAATACAACAGATGATGAGCACTTCAGTGAAGAGGAAGTATAAGTCTTTATACTAAAGTGGACATTAAACAAGTGCCCTTCACAGAGAATTAACATAAGTTATAAAACAGATTGTTAGAATGCTGCAAAGAAAACACCTGTCAAAATACCTGCTGTCATAGAAGATACTAAAGACATCAAGGTGTCTTGTCATATCTTCCAGTTTATATTAATCTGCAGTACATACCAGTCATTTTCTGTAACTTCGGTTGGATCCAGCTGTTAGATATTCAGTTTTATGTCCCTCATTTTATTTGGTATCAGCTGTCGTTTTGTGAAACTGACTCTTCATTAATTTTTAACTGTGGGTATTTTGATATTTTTCTACCTTAATTTCATGAAGCATAATGATTTACACGTGCTCCATGTTAAAAAATAAATACTCACACATGGTCATCAAAGCAGGGTAATTAAGTAAAGCATCCTCTTGCAATGAAAGGCACAATGCAAGTCAAACAAATTGGCTTGGCAATGAATTTCAATCAGTTGGTCCTTTTATTATTCCGTATATTAGAGCAAATGAAAGTACACACATACATCAAACCTACTAGCGCGTTTGTTTGTGGTACTACAGTCCTTGACAAGAACATTTGAATTACCATAGGAGCAAACTGCAATGAAATGCCACAAGCTCAGTTACAGAGAGCTGGATTAATAAGACACAGCACAGATTTGCTGTTGTTTCTTTCCTGCTAATGCAGGAGAAGGGGGCCTTATGCTTTAGAGCAAATGTATTGAGCTTGCAGCACATTCCTTGAAAAGCTTGCTTTGATTTATGGGAAGGCGTTGCATGTGTGTTTAGAGTCACTTGCAGCCAGGGAGCGACACCATCCTGTGTCTGGTTAAACTACTTTCACACAGTGTATTGTCAGGCTGTCCCCAGGACAGTTCATATAAAGCAATGTTACAAATTATGTCTACACACTTACACAATATCTTTACCATATGTCGTTGTAGATTCTGCTACTGATCTTAACGCTAGTTTTGGTCTGCAATAGTGTTCTGCTATCATGGGTGCTCAATAACAGCATTTTACTTGTTAAGCTATATAGAAAAGGAGATGCGATACCTTTTATCGGACTAACTAAATAATAATTAATCACTTTCAAGACCTCAAAGGTCTCTTCTTCAGGTGAAAGTTGGAAAGAGAGATTGATGTTTACATTCAAAGGTGGCCTCAGAAGGTATCACATCTCCTTCTCTTTGTCTGTCACCTCTGGACTAATACTGCTACCATTTCATCTATCAACAACTTGTTAAGCTGAAACTTACAATAGAAAATAATAACTTCAACTGACCAAAGGCGTGCATTAAAATATAGTCTGTATAGTATCTAGGGCTTCTGTGTTAATTTTTAAGGATTTCCAGGCTTTTTTGTAGATAGACAATATTTGATGTTCACTTTTTTATATAGTGCAAAAAGTGAATTTCTTTCTGATATTGCTTAAAAGTACTGTTCTGGAGTTTTGATGTGTTGAGGCCTTCTTTAAACTGCTCAATTCAAATCGCAGCTCAGATGGGAATCACAGTGGCGGGGTTTCCATGCGGTTTAGAAACTACACATTCGCTTTCCGTTGTTGTGAGAATGCGATGTATCTTGAACATACAGTATAAAGCACATTCCTCACACTATAGGAAGTGCATGGCCAAAACATGGTATGACTTAAAAGGCTGGGTAAATCGTCTTCTCACGATAAAAAGCAGTGCACATTAACCGAGGCTAGGTTTTGTTTGCATGGAAACCTGTCCAAAAGCCGTTCCTTATGTTCACGAGACTTCAGCAGTGAAGATCCTGACTGTGACGTAACCTCTGCTTGCAACTTTCTACTATAAATAAAGGCTGTACCAAGCAATTATTTATTAACAACTGAGATCTGCTGTAAGTAGCCCTGACAGGCTTCTTTGACCAAATAGAAAGAAAATAAGCATAGATACACAGCTGAGAGTGAAAAATGGATGCCTGTGTATCTACAGAGAATAAAACAAGAAGATTTCTTTATTTATTTGTTGGTGTTACAGGTTGTAAGGAAGCCCTGTCAGGTTTGGTACTGGTCAAAATTGGAATCTATATAGAATCCTGTACCTGACTTCATTTGCTTAAGTACCTAATAAACTTTGAATAAAAAAATGGTAAACATTTCTGCAATATGTTACATTTCTCTCCAATATTCTTATAAAAAAATAGTATTTGCAGCTCCGTTTGGTTAAGCTGTGTGTCAGTAGAAAATAGTAGCAGCAGAAAAGGATTTCTGTTTTTTAATGAGGCATTGAGGTCTTGTTCACTTGTTCTGAAAAAATTATTTGAATTTTTGGTCAGTACAGTTTGGGTGCGTGGAAACATTTGGCTCTTTTATTTAGGAAACCCACCCCCCGATTGCTGGCTAATTCCAGCCGCAAAAGTACAGCCAAAAATATACATTAGTTTTCTGATATGTGCTAGATAAAGATGTCAGCATTGATGAGGGTTTGAAGTGCGTCTGCTTTGATATCTATCACACAAAAAATAATTTCTAAAAAGTGATATGCCTGCACAAGTATTATAATGTTATGATAATGCTGCCATTGTAAAAAAATATGCTATTTACACTTATATAATGCTGCCTTTGGAAAAAAAAATGATGTTATGTTGCGATCTATATTATAATGCTACAATTGTAAACACATTGGTGTTATTTTGTTATTTAAGCTCTACTGAAATAATGTATTTCCGTTTATTATAATCGCAAAAAAGTGTGTACTTAAAAAAATATAGCAACATTTTTTTGAAAACTGTCCAAATTGCTTATTTGAGGGCTAAGAATGAAAAATCTGCAAAAGAAAAAAAGAGCATTTTTAACATGGAAATTGCCAAAATAAATGGACAGTTGGGTGGTTAAAAAAATATGCGCTTCAGCACTTTAACTGCAGCTTTCTGTCTGAGTCTCTCTCCTGCCGGTAACCAGCCTTGCCAGTGACGCTACCCTTTCACGCTGGTGTCAGTTGTGTGATAGCACCCCCTGGAGGACCAAGGTTGGTGCCTTGCATGCTGGGAATTCAGGCACATGGTGGTATGCTACCACTTCCAAGAGGAAGAGGAGGAGCTGCCTACCCGAAGGCTGGAGGACGGAACTGCCTGCCCCATAACGGAAGAAGGGGAGGAGGCGAACAAAGGAACCGGTGTCATCTCCAGTGCCAGAGAGGGATGTGCTATCTGCCTGAGTGCCAGAGAGGGAGGTGGTCTGCCTGAGTGCCAGAGAGGGAGGTGCTGCCTGCCCAGGTGTCAGAGCGGGAGGAGCCACTACCATCTCCAGAGCCAAACAGGAAGGAGCTGCTGCCATCTCCAGAGCCAAAGGGGAAGGAGCTGCTGCCGTCTCCAGTGTAGGTGGTGCCACAGCCATGCCAACCTCACCAGCCGTTACACCTGCTGCTGAGGGGAGTGCAACAAAAGCCAGCTGCACGTCTGGAAGGTCCAGTGTCTGCACGTCCGGAGGGTCCAGCATCGCAATTACCAGCGCCACCCCTGCCGGAGTCCCCCGGAGCTCTGGTCGCTGGGCCTAGCTCCCGGGTCGCTGCATCACCAGGCACAGTCGGTTGCATGGTCTCCTGCTTTGCTCGCCCTGGTGGCTCCGCGGTCGCTGGGCTTGCACCTATGCCAGCTGCTGCACCCCCCCAGTCGCCAACCTGTGCCCCCGATGCACTGTCCATGTCACCTGGGTCCCCTGTCTTCGGTTCTCGGTCTCCATATGCTGGGTTTATAATAAATATATATGCAGTCATAAAAAACAGCACATTGTACACAGACTGACCGTAAATTGGAGAATGTGTAAAATCTGTAAGGTATGTATATGGACATGTCCTGAGCTCCACTAGACCTATGTAAGCTGTGTGAAACTATTCAGCTACTAATTACTGTGCGGCCAACAAAAATAAAAAATAAAACAATAAAAGGAAAAGAAAATAATCAAGATCATCTAAACGGCTTGGCACCATGAAATACCCTGTAAACTTCACATTCTAGCCGTGTGTTTGCTTTCCCTGTTCCGGCCCTGAGTTTGCAATGCTTAAGTGTCTTGAACCTCTGCATCCTTGTGTTGTAATTTCAAGTCCCAGCCGAGGTACATGAACTCATTATGTTTATGCAGTGAGTTTCAGGGCCATAATTGCTCTGCCTTTGTGGTCACTTTCCTGTAAAGTCCACTCCTTTTGCTATTTCAGTGCCCATGAGAAGAGGAATTTTTCTAGTTGCTGTGGTTTCTCACAGGAACATGTGTGGTATATATATATATATATTACATTTTTGCAACATGTTTTTGTTGAATACATTTTTTATCCCTCTTAGTACAGTAATTCTAGATATCTGGATATATGTCTGGCCTACATAGCATCCTGTACCTGACTCATTTCTTATGTTCAACTGATGAAATACTGTGCAGCAAGCCTGCTAGTTGAGTAATGAAAGCATTTCAATCAGTGTGGCGCCAGGCTTTCCCTGGTGAGGGGCTAATGGGGAGAGAACAAAAAATGATAATAATCTATAAAAAATATTCACTGTTAGGGAATGAATGTGCAGACCGAGTGTGTGACTAAAGTTTATTGATTGAGGGTAGCTTACATACAGAGTGAGTTGTAAACAAGAAAGGAGAAGGGTTATTACGAGATAAAGTGGAGTTTGTTTCTGTATTATGGTGTGTTGCTGCTTGTTAGGGGATACAAATTCCCTGTAGACAGGGGCGACCTTTCAACCATGCATATCTGCAACTAAATATGTCATTCCATCAGTTGGATAGTCGACATATTTGAGACAGTGCATAAGTAGGCATTCAAAGTTTATTAGGTACTTAAGCAAATGAAAATGAAGTCAGGTACAGGATGCTATATAGGCCCGACATACAACAACTGCATCTTTTGAAAGACATTTAGACTACATTACTCCTTTATAAACTCTCAATATTAACGAGTAAGTCCACATATCTAGGCTTACTGTATGAAGAGGGAGACAAATGTATTCAACAAGAACATGTTGCAAAAATGTTAACAAAAAAACAATATATAAATCTACCACACATGTTCCTGTGAAAAACCATAGCAACTAGAAAAATTCCTCTCCTCATGGGCACTGAAATAGCAAAAGGAGTGGACTTTACAGGAAGGTGACCACAAAGGCAGAGCAATTATGGTCCTGAAACTCACTGCATAAACATAATGAGTTCATGTACCTCGGCTGGGACTTGAAATTACAACACAAGGATGCGGAGGTTCAAGACACTTAAGCATTGCATACTCAGGGCCGGAACAGGGAAAGCAAACACACGGCTAGAATGTGAAGTTTACAGGGTATTTCATGGTGCCAAGGCGTTTAGATGATTGATTACTTTCTTTTCCTTTTTTATATATATTTTTTTCAATTTTTGTTGGCCGTATAATAGTAATAGTAGAGGCCAAACGACAGAGATGCAGTTAGAACTGCGTCCATCTGCCGTCAAATGCCAAGGCGCAAACAGAATGTTGCTCTAGCTTGAAATACAGCTTGCGTGTTTAGAAAAATGGTAAACATTTCTGCAATATGTTACAGTCTTCTCTCCAATATTCTTATAAAAAATAGTATTTGCAGCTCTGTTTGGTTAAGCTGTGTGTCAGTAGAAAATAGTAGCAGCAGAAAAGGATTTCTGTTTCTTAACGAGGCATTGAGGTCTTGCTCACTTGTTCTAAAAAATATACTAAACAAGTTCTTTGAATTTTTGGTCAGTACAGTTTGGGTGCGTGGAAACATTTGGTTCTTTTATTTAGGAAACCCACACCCCGATTGCTGGCTAATTCCAGCCGCAAAAGTACAGCCAAAACTATTTTAGGGTGATGGTTTGGTTTTCAGCCCCTTTTGATGTGTGGCTGCACATTTGGGGCTACAGTGATGTCTTAATGACTGGAGCTCTCTTTTTAAGTCCGGTTCAGGCTGGTGAACATCAGTGCTGAGCTTTCCAAAAACGTAAGTTAATATCCCTGTGATTTTTGGGCAAACCTAAAACCACATTGTTAAATCGCTGTTCAGACAGACCAATCTGAGTAGATGAACATATCAAATCATCATATTTTAGCATAGTTTTGTGCAGTGGGCATGAGCATTTTGAAAACCAAACTAAGACCACCATGCTTGTCATGTTGTATTGCCCCCTACTGTATTTCAACATCTGAACCATTATAAATGTATCTGATCTTGCTGCTATGTCTTATCCAACAGACAGGATCTGTAAAATAACAGTCCCTTCCACATGCACGTGCTTGGCAGCTGCTAGACTGAGGTACCTTGTATCCATAAACAGGACTTGGATCTGGGATCTTTTGGCAAGTGTTTATGCTACCTACCAAGTCCCTTGCCAGGTAATAAATTATTTTATGCGTATAGTTGGCAGATACGATTGATGGATCTTACACACTAAGAACCTTCCCCATGGTATTTCTTACTGGTTAAAAAAGTACGGTCAACATACCTGAGTGGGAGAAAGGAGAGAACCAATGGTAAACAAATTATTATTATATACAAACAAGTAAAATTTAGCTTTTCCCTTTGTTACAAAAAAATATTTTCAAATGAATTAACTGAGTTACCTGTTTTGTCTCAGACTTATTATAATCACCTCTGAAAGTTGAGAGTAGCATGTTGCATAATACTGTACGCGACATGTTTTACACGATCTGCCTCAACTCACAGGCCTTACATCACGCAATCCACAAGAAGCCAATAGGGACTTGTTGTAAGGGGATCGCACTTATAAGTGTATTACTGGTTGCAACTCTAAACGTCGACTGCATTAAAAAGACCAGTGGTCAGCTGCATAAAACAATTTAAGTATTACATTGAAGAATAACACAGCAGTTATCTAAGGAAATCACTTTAGGTGTATTACGTTCTGGAATACTATGGTCAAGGAACACTTCAGGGAACTTTATTTGAAATGTTCTGTGCTACTACCCACATGCTTTCTTTTGGCTCATCATCAACATTCCATCTTAAAAAAAGTCAACATTAAATCCATCTTTTATGATAAACTATCAAAGAAAAAACAACAACATTTTCTTAAGGTTCGACTACAAACAAAGAGATGCTAAAGCACAACCCGCAAGGTGCAGCCAGCGTAGGCGATACTCGTGTTGGATTTCTCCAAGACAGACACTAAATTACAAAAAAAAAAGAAAAAGTTCCATCCAGTAACTTACTGTTCCTGTTGTACCCAAAGAGAGATGATTCATCTGTTGAGCGAGAGGACCCATCATACTGGCTGGCGGCATTGACATGGTGTGGTCCATTGCTGGCGTTATCATAGCACCCTACGGAATACAAGGAGCACACATCATTATCAGTGTACTGAAACCTACTCCTTCCAGCCAACGACTCCTCAGAGCTGACAGGAACTGGACAACGGAATTAGAAGATCTGTACCATCTTTCACCAGAATTTCAGGGGAAACCGAAAAAGAAATAACACTTTTACTGTACTATCTAACATTATTAGCCCAATTTCTTTTATCCAGTGTTTTTCTGTGTTCTAGAAATATAATGGTAATATAATCATTCATTAAAAAAAAAATTAAAAAAAAACATCTGTCTAATATACAGGGCGGGTGTATTGTTGCTGCTCTGGGGTATAATCACACATGAGTAGTCTTATCTGGTCAATGTAGAGTGCTGGTTTTATGTGCTGGCACAGAACAAACCAATGATACAATCAAAATAAAGCCTGTAGTGGCACTTTTGAAGCCCACATGCACAAACTGTATCACAATAACTATGAGCAGCAATAAAGCTGGGTGTTTGAGGCTTCAGCTCATTCATTCAGCATTGTATCACACCATGATATTAACGTGCATAGTTAATTTACCATGTCATACAGGCTTCTGTGCCAGTACCAAAATCCTGTACATCAGCTTGTGGATTTAACCTTAAGCAACCCTAAACAAACCCTGTACATTGCCCACTACACACAGTAATAATGGGAACCTTTCCTAGGGGTCACTGTTTACAATGTTCTTCCATAGCCTACCTAGCACTCCACTTCACAGCAAACCTTCCAGGTCCATTTTGTTTATATTCTCTCCCTATAGTTTCAGACACACAGCTGTCTCCCTCCTCGAAGCTATCTTGCCTCTCGTCACTCTAATTCAAGAGGCATTTCCCTGCTACAACCTGCAGCAGCAGGAAGTTATGGGACACCTGAAAGCGCCATTGTAGTTCAAGAAAAAATATAAAAAATTACATTTCTGTGTTTTTGCTATACATCCTGATAACACACATGTAAAGCTGATCTTATCTCTCCCGAGGTCTTAGGAAACTACCGCCCTATACCTTTTTTAGCCAAAGTAATTTGCTGACCAACTTTATGACCATCTCAGCGGTAATGATTTGCTGGGGAAATTCCAATCTGGTCATAGTACTGAGACTGCTTTACTGAGAGTTTGCATTGATCTTTATATGACTACAGACTCTGGTATGCTTTCAATTCTTGTTTTGTTAGATCTCTCTGCAGGATTTAATACCATTGATCCTGAGATTGTGTTAACCCATCTGCAGTCTCATGTTCTAGATTGGTTTGTTTTCTGTCTATCTCACCGTCTGCAATTTATTTCACTTGGCTGTACAGTATAGGTGCTGTACAGTATAGGTGCTGTACAGTTTGGTGTTCCTCGGGGCTCTGTTTTGGGCACTTTATTGTTCAGTGTGTATATGCTACCTATTGGGGACATTATTAGGAAATGCAGTCATGGTTTTCATTTGTGTGCTGAAGATACACAAATATATGCATTGTTTCCAGCGCAGGCATATATAAATACTCTTAAAAAGTGATCCAATCGTGGATGGCTATACACTGGTTGAAAATAAACCTATATAAAACTGAGGCTTTGTTAACTAGCTCTAAATTGGGTCTAGTGGAATTTGATCCCATCCGTATTACTTTTGATGGCAGTTCCATTATCTTCTACTAGAGTGAAAAACTTGGGTGTTATCTTGGACCCTGAGCTTTGCTTTGATTTCCAACTTAATTATGTTATCAGAAAAGCATTCTATCTCTTGAGAAATGTTTCCAAATTGAAGTCTGTGTTGGATACAAGGGATGCAGTGATGCTGATACATGCATTCATAACCACTTGTCTTGATTATTGCAATTCCTTATTTGTTGGTATACCGGTCACTAAACTTAAAAGGCTTCAGCTTGTCCAGAACACAGTTGCCAGACTGCTTTCTCACACTCATCTTTCTCATCATGGTTACCAGTAAGTTACCGAATTGATTTTAAAGTTGCCGTAATAATTTATAAAATCCTTCATGGATTAGGGCCGTCCTATCTCTAAGAATTACTAACTCTGTATATTCCTATTCGTTCTTTGAGATCATAAAATGCTGAACTTTCAGTTGTTTCAAAAAGATCTATTCCGGTTGACATTGGGCAGGTTGAAACATTGGACATTGGATAAGTCTAAATTGAAAACATACTTTTTTTTAATGTGCTTTTATATAATTAGTTGAAGCTCTTTTGTTTTATTTTTAACTTTATACCGTGTTCTAGGATGACATTTGTATTGTATTGTATTTGTATTTCCAATGTTACTACCTTATTTTTTAAGATTATATTTACTGGATTAACAACACCATGTTTTACATTTTCCCTCAAGTTTTGTTTTACAACTAGTGACAGATACAACATTATAAATTATTCACTTTCCTCCGGTACAGTTCCCTCAGCACTTAAGGTAGCTGTGGTAAAGCCTATGCTTAAGAAAAACAATTTGGACCCGAAAGTCCTCAATAACTATAGGCCAATCTCCAACCTACCATTCTTACATAAGGTTCTAGAGAGAGTTCTAGAGAGAGTTGTTGCAATTCAATTACAAAAATTCAATTACTCTTAATGGTACATTCAAGAAGTTTCAGTCTGGTTTTCATGCTGCACATAGCACCAAGACTGTCCTATCCTGGTTCAAATCCTATCTTTCTGGTAGGTTTCAGTTTGTCTGTATTAGGGAGGTAAAATCGGCATTATCAGAAGTTGTCTGTAGTGTTCCTCCATTCTAGGTCCCTTGCTGTTTTCATTATATATGCTACCGTTAGGTGACATTATCCGCAGACATGGAGTGAACTTCCATTGCTATGCTAATGATACCCAGCTATATTTGTCCCTAAAGCCAGTAATTTATTCTGTTATTAGCTACTTGCCTTATAGACATCAAGCATTGGATGTCACAGAATGTTCTAATGTTTAATTTAGATAAAACAGAGGTTATGCTAGTGGGTTTACAGAACCAACTAAAAGGAAATGTGGGATTACATGAGCTCGACCCTAGCAGTCTCTTATCAAAACTTAAAAAGCAGAAATTAACAGTTTGGGGGTCATCTTTGATCCTGATCTCTCATTTGAGACTCATATTAGGGAAGTTACAAAAGTATCTTTTTACCAATTATTTCTGTATCTGATACCGAGAGACTAATTCATGCCTTTGTTTCATCTAGAATTGATTATTGTAATCAATAATCACTTGTAATCACTTTTTTCTGGTGTCCCAAAACGTTTGGTATCCTGCTTGCAGCTTGTTCAGAATACCGCCGCTCAAATTCTGACTAAAAAAAGCAAAAGTGAACATGCTACCCTTGTTATGGCCTCTTTACACTGGCTCCCTGTGCAGTATAAAATTGATTTTAAGATTTTGCTGTTAACTTACAAGGCCCTGAATGGATTAGCACCTAGTAACTTGCAGGAGTTACTGACCCTGTATCTTCCAAACCGCACTCTGAGATCACAGGATGCTGGGCTGCTGGTTATTCCTAGGGTCAACAAAAGCAACACAGGAGGTAGGGCTTTTTCTTGTATTATGGAATGCTCTGCCTTCGTTTGTCAGGGAAACTGGGGCCCTTACAATTTTCAAGTCAAGACTAAAAACGCACTTTTATATAACTGCTTTCTTATCTTAGTGGGTTTTAATGTAACTTTAAAATTGCTGCTTTTGTATTATGTGTATACTGTTATTTAAATATTGTATGTGTGATATGCTATACAAATGTATTGTGGTTTGTTATTTTTTTCTGCTATGTTACAGTGCTTTGCGATACTTTTGTATAAAAAGCTCTATATAAATGCAATAAATAAATAAATACAATATAAAAGCTTCAGAATACAGGCACATTACCTCAACTACTGTAAAGAAAATCTTTGCCTTTTTCTTATAATATTGTAGAGAGCCAGAGGGTGGGACTGCTTGGTTGTAATTAGTTTCCAGGGACTAGTGGGACTAGTTCTCTGCTTGTCTGTTGTATGAGTAAGACAGCTTTCCAAGGTGATCATCGGCTTGCAATTAGTCAAATCTGGTATGTCTAAATTAAGTTTTAGTTCACGATTGGATTTCTTTGGGTTATGTTACTATGGAAACCCACACAAGAGGGCAGGAATATACTGGAGCAGAGCATTTGTGGTCTCTTTGTTTCTATTCATCGATTTTTTTTAAATGGTTTTTGCCGTCAGGTGCCCCTAAGAATCCTATAGTAAACACATGCACTTGCACAAAAAAAAATGTTGTATACAATTTGTTTGTGTATCTTTTACATACCTTAGTTACCCCAGCGTGCTACGTAAATATTACAACATTGTAATTACACTGTAATTGCAAGGTACGGTTAAAGGGCCTGTATATTGAAGTGTATACAATTTATGTTAACTAACAAACTGTTTACTTGGGCATGTTGATAAAAGAGACTCTAGCACTTTTCTTCCAGCGCTTTTCTCCCCTGCCCTGGAGATGGCCTCATTCTTAAAGAATGTCAGTGAAAGATGATTTTGGCTTCTGTCAGGGACAGGGATATACAAAAGCAGTACATGCGTGACAGCTTTCCAAAACATGTGTGTGTGTGTGTGTCTTATCAACTACAGCCCCGAGTACAGTGCTGGGAAAGCCAGCCAGTCTGAGACGAATGAATCGTTTGGGACTCTTACAAGGACAGATAGAACTGTCTTGTCTTTCTGAGATTCATATCAAGAGGAGAATGCTGGCTGGCACAGACATTGTACACAAACTCAAATAAAATAGTCGATTCCCATTAAAACAAACTCGGATTTGATTATTTTCCTGATACTATGAATATTCTAAATGGCCAAATATATCAGTCGCTTATTATAAATTACATCTTATAATACGAATTTGCTTAACACAAATTTACTTTTAGTGTGAACTATTTTAGAAAATATGAATAAAATTAATTGCCCTAGTTTGAACAGCTGATGTAAAGGATATTTGAAAATGTACTAAGTTGTATCCGGATTAGTGCCTCTGTACTGTAGTTTAGTGCTGTTTGGGACTACTGATCCTATGATGCATTTTGTGTTGCCATAGTGCTCACGTATCAATGCAATTTCCATGAAACAGCTCAAAAACATGGCTAATGCCCCACCATATAAGAAAAAAAAGATGCTGCAGATTTCAAGATACCCGCAAACACTTTAACCGATTTGCTCAATACTTGATGTTGAGGACGCCTGGCTTTTGTGGTTTAAAAATGCCTATGATCCGAATGGGACATGCAGGTTTCAAGTGCAGTTAATTTGCAATGTATACAAGTTCACTTACAATCTTATTTTCAATAAAATGCACAATACTTTTAAATGTGTAATTGCACAGTACTTTTAAATGCTGTAATTACCGTAACTTCATTAAAAACTGACAGTATGCATTTGGCTTAGACTCCTGATAATACAAATTAGTGTAGCATTCCAGACTAAGCTCATTTACAGTAAAAAAAAAAAATTAAAATAATTCTTAAGATACTGATAATAAGGAGGGTTGATCTCTGTGACCGGGTGCCCCACCCCCTTCTAAATATATGTGTTATTATTGTATATATTGTTGTGATTGTTCGCCACTGTTTGTTTATGTTTGGGAGATTGTGTTCACGTAAGAATGAATGTATGTTAATTGATCTCTGTAAGAATGAGTGCTTGATAGAAAATCCATGTGTGTGTGTTGTGTTATAGGTCTGTTTACTGTTTAATTGTTTATTGTGGGCTGTGGTTGGGAGCTTCAGGGTAATTGTGTAATTATAGTTCACGGTGTGTTTTACAGGTGCACTGTATGCGAGTTGAGAGTTGAGAGATGAGAGTTGAGAGTTGAGGGATGAGAGATGAGAGTTGAGAGTTGAGAGATGAGAGATGAGAGTTGAGAGTTGAGAGTTGAGAGATGAGAGATGCGAGTTGAGAGATGAGAGTTGAGAGTTGAGAGTTGAGAGTTGAGAGTTGAGGGATGAGAGTTGAGAGTTGAGGGTTGAGAGTTGAGAGATGCGAGTTGAGAGATGTGAGTTGCGAGTTGCGAGTTGAGAGTTGGGTGTTGCGAGAGCACAGAAAAAAAAAAAATAATAATAACAATTGCTATTCATGCTAGTTCGCACCAGCGTGAACATGAGCCCAGCAGCTCACATTACAACCCACAATCACTGCATCCTGAGTGTTTACTTCTGGTCTGACCACACCCACATCGGCCGTCCATCACAATCTCATAAATTATTAAACTGATTATACCTTCATTATACCTCTCTCTGAATATAAAAACAAAACACGAATACTAAAACTTTTATTATTACTTTTAAATTATTTAGGTTTTATTCCAGAGAAAATAATCCATGCAGAACAAAAAAAGGCCTCTCATATTAGAATGAGCACAAAGCTGAAAAAGATCTATACAGATCTCAGCAGATATATTACTACGCATTTGACATTAGAGCATCTGCATCCATCAGGTCCACTGTACTCTGAAGACACTTGTTATTGAAGAATCAGTTGTGCTCATTAGCGGTAAAGCTGGACAACTCTGAGTAAAAGCTCTGGAACTAAAAGAACAAATCACATGTTTACTTAAACAGCACTGACAGAGCAAAACGAAACATGCATTGAAGTTGAGACACAAAAAGAAAGCAGATTTTTACTTGCAATGTAATTGTGTTTCAATACTGTCTATACCGGTACTCTGGTCTTTGTATCGCAGCGAGCCAGGCTATGTAAGTATTGTGGTTCTGCCAGTCCCCTTATTACCCTACGCGGTCAATTACGGGCCTAATTTCAAGCACTAAAAATATATCCCCTTTATTTTTATTTATTTATTTTTTAAATTTTTAAATTTTAATTTTTTAAAATAATTTAGTAAATGCGCCAATTTTTTTACCTCCGTTTTCTCCCCAATTTAGTATGCCCAATTATTATCTGTATCCTCGGCTCACCGCCTGCAACCCCATGCGACTCGGGAAACGGCGGCTGGAGCATCGTCCTCCAAGCGATGCTCCTACCAAGCCGTCATTTTTCGCACTGCGGATCCATAGCAATGCCAACAGACCTATAGTGCCAGAGGACAAGACAGAACTGGCAGCTCCACTGCAGAACCACAGGCACCCTATCGGCCACAGGGGTCGCTGATGCGCGGTGAGGCGTGGTTTCCTCTGCCGACCTAAGCCCTCCCTACCCGGGCAGCGCTCGGCCAGTTGTCTTGCCGCCCCTAGGAACTCCGGTCATGGTCGGCTGTGACATAGCCTGGATTCAAACCTCGAGCGCCTTTACTGGATGCGCCACTCGGGAGCCCCTATCCCCTTAATTTGGTTGGCTTTGGGTTAATCATTTGGGATGCATATAACGGATGGGTTGCTGAGGGGAGCTGGACTTGTGATGGTGATCAATGGGGGTGGAGTTGAATTTGGCTAGCACTTGCATATGGTCCCCACAGCTAGTCACAGCACTCCCTTCGACCCCAATCCTGCTCTTAGACTTTAAGTACTGTATACTGCATCTTACCAGAGTCACTCAGCAGATCAAGTTAAAACATTAGAAATAAATATTTACTTTAGTTTTCACACATTGAACTCATGACTACAAATCTGACTGCAATTACTGCTTTTCTGACAGCTCCATGGAGAAGGTTGCCAAATGTGCACCATCCTCTCTGTTCTTAATGTGTAATTTCATACAACAGCCAGGGAGAACATGTTTTATAGCTGCACCTATTATTTCTTTGTACGATAATCTAAAAAAAAAAAAAGGTTGATCCTTAGCTGGTCAGTTCATTTTTCACTTGAAGTGGTGGAGGATGTTATTTATATCCTAGGCCATCTGTACTTTAAGAAAATATTATTTACCAACGATTCAAGAAGTCATTCCCTTTTTATCCAATGAGAGCCATTACAGCAGTTATGGGCCTAGTTTCAAGCACTAAACATTTTGACAAACCTTCCAAAGGAGTTCCCAGGTGGGAAGCTTAGCAGCATTAATAATTTAGTGAAACGTGTCTCATTTGTAAGCTGGTAGCAGACAAAGTCACATTAGCTTTTTTGTTTTTTTTTCATCTGCTAAAGAGTGAACTGCACAGCAATAAATATACCTTTCGCTTTTGCAGCTGTAAACAAGACTGAAAAGATATTTCCACATTGCTTCTAGCAATTCTCTGGTTTAGTTCCAGATTGTGTGTTTAAATCCACCACCATACTGAAAGTCATTCTCAATAACAGAACAAGGATTACGTTCTTCGGGCTGAGCTAATAAGAACAATATGGGCAGCTATCTGTACTACAATTATGTTATAATACATACATATAGGTCTATTCAATCTGTTAAGTGGTCTGCAGTTTTGAGAGGAGTTATCTTTCCTAGACACGTATGCACTTCTGCAGCGATTCAAGTGTTAAGCTGAAGAATACACTGGGCAAAAAAAAACAACAACTGTGTTCTCAACTTCCTGCTGTAAAATAGTGGTTGCTGGTATGGTTTAATAGGGAGCTAAAAGGTCAGTCTTATCAGTAAACATTAGAGCAGTAACCCTGAGTGGTAGCAATGCCAGCACTGCATCTGATTAACATTCTTCCCTCTGTGCAATGTTGGATAGGGTTATTTTTGTTATTACCATACCCTTTGAATCAAGCTCAGGGGAGTTCCTGCAAAATGAATAACTCAGCAATAAGCAGGCGTCTTTCTCAGTGCTTGAGATGCAAAAAGCAGGTTTGTATTATAAAACGCTCTGTGCAAACAGGGAACCAAATAGGCTGCAAGAGAGCTGCACGCTTAAAAGAAAAACAAAAAAGAAACACAAAAAGCCCTTTCGCAATTAATGTGAAGAGTTTCACAGCTAAGCAGTCAATGTGCCGAGTGTTCTGTTTTCTAAGCGGACGCCATGCTGTGAAGGTTACACATTGATCCTTGTTTATCTCGGTATACCCTAATATATTTATAGAAGTAGGGCGAGGAAGCTCCTCGCAAGTTAAACCTGTCTCTATTGCAGGGTGCTAGGTGCAGTGCTCTTTAAATTGACTGGGCTATAAATGCTGTGTAGCCTGGAAGATAAAAGAGATTTCTGATTGGCTGTGGCAAAACACAACATTCTCCTCCATGGTTCATTTGGGGTGTTTACGGTTCTTCCAGAGCACCTGCCACCCAATACAAACGACTTCTGCTAACAGACTGTTGGTTATAATTTTTAACACATTTTTCAAGTTAATGAAAAATATATGTGACATTCGGGATTGCCATTGGTAGCTTGGACAATTCACTACCACCTTTTGTGCTGGGTGTCTGAACTGGCAAGGCATGTAACCACAAATGATTTTATCTGTAAAGATTCTGTATACTCAAGATTACTTTACTGGTCTGCTGTTTTAAGTGGAGCTATATTTCCTTGATCTCTACATGGGTCTATAGTGTTAAAAGAGTAACCAAATATGATTGAATAAATCCTTTTCACACAGAAGTGTTTCTAAATTGTTACTAGTTTATTTTTGTGCTACTGTAGTGCATTAGGTTTTACTATTCAAACACAGTAATGATTTTCCACGTCTTTCACAAATTGCAAAACACAGTAATATAAAACATGTCACTCTATTATCTGAAACCCAATCATCCAAAACCCAGGATTATCTAAACCACTGTCATACCACTGTCAACACGAGCAATGCAACCTTATCCAAACACGCCATAATCAGAACACAATCTGTTGCCTTTGCATGTGCAGGGAAATAGGCCCTGGAACAACTTACCGTTGGTTGCATAACATAGGATTGATGAGGCATCCATGAGGTGCTCTGGACCTGTGAAAAGAAAATGAGTGCAATTAGAAAGGTGGTTGTCAAGATTCAATTCAGCCATACGAAAATCAAGTTTAATGGAAATGTATTCGATTATGTTAGATATTGTTTAAATTAAGTCTTGAATTATTTTTTTTTAATTATTTAATTCCTGCCTAAAATACTGTTTTAGATCACTCAGCTTTTAATGGAAAGTTATTTGTTTTGAGGTGACTGTTGTTCTTCATTGAAACACCACAAAACCTGTTAACTCAGCAGTCAGGCAAAGCCTTTAAAACTTGCATAATTAACAGGTTTCATTATGTTTCAGTGAGGAACCCAAGTCTGCTCAAACCAATATTTAAACAAAGTGAGTAAGTTATTTAATACACAAATATATACACTGAAACATTCAAGCCCAGGGTATAATGTTTTTTTGGCCCTGATATGAAACAAATGGCCCTTTCACGAAGCCTTTACATTGTATTTTTATGGATTAAATAAATCTGTATATATTTTCTTTAATCACAGTCATAAATACAAAGCCCCATTGTTCATTAAAAAAAGACCTAGAAAGCCAAATTGTCTTTTATTTCCTCAAAAAACAACCAATGTCTAAATTAATCCCATCAGGGGTAGAATATCACGAGTCACTAGGAGACAGTGGAGGCTCTTGTTAGTATGTCTGTACATACCTACATACAGATGTCACACTTGGCAATAAAGAATTGTTATTGTTACCCAATTGTTATTTCACACCACTCCATGTTGCCATGTGTGTTAGGAAGTGAACAGATGATCGTCAAGAAATCAGTCCACACTATCTAATACATGCTGGAAGCTGAATTTATACAGGCTTTAAGCACCAAGGGTGAAGAGCAGAGAGTGTGACCAGAGCATGTATAGCTGAACTTTAATTCAGAGCATGAAACTGGCAATTTTGATTTCATTGTTTTTCTTAATCAGAAATCCATCATGTTGTCTCAGTTTTTTACTATCCCCTTTCATCTTTCTGATGATCTCAATCATTCTGCTGGTTCTAGTTGTAATTTAAGTCTGTGTTAAGGTGCTTTTGATTATGAGTTCAGGAGTTCCCCCTCAGTTCTAGTTGCCTGCCACAGATGTATGTAATGTAGGCTAGATCAGTAGAAAGAGTCTTTCTATTGGCACTAGCACCATCTAGTGCACAGCAGTGTATTGCCAACAAAACTAAAAATAAATATATTTGTACAATTGCAGTTATAACCACTCAGAATAGCATCATAAACACAAATAAGAATTACATTTGAAGCTACTTACTCTTTTAATAAACCTCTCCAGTGGTTCTCTCGAGTTTTTGGCAGTTTTAGTTTCCTGGTGTAAGTGGTGTAAACTACCCACTGCAGCAAAAGGCTAGTGAGTACTGAATAATGTAAAATGTACAATTCTGTTAGCGGCTGTTTTCAGTACAGAACGTTTTCCTTACCGGCAATTCCCAAATCCACCCACGAAACAGATGACAATTGACATCATGCTTTACGAGAGATTAAAAAAAAGAACAAAAACCTCTCTCAAGTCCGCCCGCTCTTTTGATTTATTTCAGGTGCATTACCTACCTGATATGTTGAAACAGGAGAAGCAGCAATGAACGGGGTGATTGATGTCTGTGCAATCATTCGATTTGTTGCAATACTGTATGGTGACGAATAAAATCTGGAAATCAGAACAAAGAGAGGAGTCTGAGAAGCAGAAAAGCAATACTGATTGATGTTTTTGTCATGTTCTCCTACTCCGTATACTAGGGGGGAAATAAAAGGTTAGATTGTGAGATTTTTATGCTCATTAAGACAGTGAGCTCAGGTTTAGAAGACCACTGATTATTATTATTATTATTATTATTATTATTATTATTATTATTATTATTATTATTATTATTATTATTATTATTATTATTATTATTAATAAATTATTTAGCAGATGCTTTTATCCAAAGAGACTTCCAGAAATTAAAGAAAGTATATAAGTTGCAGGCAATAAAAATGCAAAACAAACATACAATATATACAAAATAAATATAAATAAAGGAAAATAGAAAAAGATATATAAATAGGCAGAAAGGGTTTTCATACGTTGGTACCATTCTGTGTTATTTGAATGCTCCTTTGTATTTCTTATTCTTTCAAATCAGTGACATCTCCAATCAGTATGATCTGGAAAGTCTTGAGCATCTGTAGCCTTCAATGACCCTTACAACCTCTTATCTCAGCTGAGAGAAGACAGGTTTTTAAAGCCATCGTAACATTACTGCGTTTTGATTATTGCTGTAGTTAAATTTTTGTCCTTCCCAAAACTGACTTCATCTCCTTATCAACTGCAACCTGACGGACAGGAACCTAACCCTATCCCATCAACCCCATCATCTGTCTTGATATTTATTTATTTATTTTTCACTATCAGATATAAACACTGCCATGTAATACTGTACTCAACAGTTCTTGTTCAATTGTATATTAGTGAAGATTTTTGTACACAAAGTTTGTCATTCTTTCATATATTTTTACTTTCAAATTTAAAAAATATATTGTAACGACCTGGACAATTGCTTTGTTGCAGGACTTGTTGTCTGTTCAGTTTGTCTCATCTGTCTTTTATGTTACATGTATTGTAAGGGGAATGGGTCACACCGTTACTTAGCATGGGAAGGGGGAGTGAGTGAATGAGTGGGGAGAATGTGTGTTGCTGTTTTCAGGGGTTGCAGAGCATGGATGTGACTGGTTGATGAGCTGGACAGCGGCGGGAAACGACAGGAGGTTATATAAGGGGGTGCATGAGCCTGGGGACTGGAGACAGTCCAGCGTCGAACTTGAATGAGAAACTGTGAGTGCGACTGATCGAGCGTGTGAGCTGTGACTGGAGAGAATATGCAGTGAAAGTGCCAAGACTAAAACGTAGGGTTATTATTTTGGTGCCATGAATTCTGGCCCCTGACAAGAATTCTCTGTAGTGTCAAATAAAACAAACATTTTGAGAATTCAACACTGTCTCTCTAAAGGAGTATTACTTCCTAAATATGAAAACGTTACACTATACTAAATCAATGCAAAAATCAGATGAAAGCTTTCAATACAATCGGGAAAATACATAATCATTATTTACAAAATCTTGTTTATTTACAAACTTTGTGGCGTGAAAGCTAGGGCATCTGCATTGCAAGCTGCATTCAAAGCATGTCTTGGGTTCAATTCCCACACAGGGCGTTTCTTCGTTATTCCAAACCTTATTATAGTGAACAACCTGATATAACAAACATTTCTTCAGGTCCCAGGGGGGGTTTGTTATAATGAAGTTAGACTGTATATATATAAAAAATGCAGGATTTGAACCCTAACTAGTCATACTTTCACTCCAACTACATAACAGCTATGCAACACAGATCCATATCTTAACCCTTTCAACAGACTAGGCTACTGTTTACATTTTACCTATCCAAATTACAATACATTGCCTCAGTATAGGTTGAACAATTTTGCTATTCCCATAATGTGTGTGTGTGTGTTATTTTTTCTACTAACTTGGCTTGTGTTTTTCAGGCACAATAAAAGTGGATCAAACTTGCATCAAAAACACAAGCCAAGTTAGTAGAAACAATTGGGGCAACCTTGGCCTCCATCAGTTTTACAACTGTGCCTCTTCGCTTTGTGCTGGTCAAGGCTGCCCTAATGGTTTCTTGAAACTTGGCTTGTGTTTTTTGATATCTTCACTTTAAATGGCTGGGCACTTTTGATAACTTGGCGTTTTTTTCACATTTCCAATGTGTTTTTGTTTCAGATATTCCTACACAAGCCAGACAAGGAAACTATTTGGAGACTAAGTATATGCTTTTTTCAGCTGCCTAACAAGCTCAAAGTACAGCATCCTGCTGCTTGGCAGAGAACTCGTCCAAAGCGAGACTGGCCTTCAGAGATGCAGGAGGATGCAGGTGTTCTGGGCACCCATCCAGTCCATATGTTGCACATTTACAGCTCACTAGCATTGATTATTCCTACAGCTACTGTAGGTAGAAACTTTGATTAAACTATACGTTATAATAGACTACTGGGGGAACTTTCAGCCAATTGGAGGGCATTTCTGGAGCTGTATGGCATTACACATCTCAAAGAAATCCCATTTATGACATCAACTGTAACATAGAGTTTCTAACGTACGTTATTCTCAGTGTCAGTAAGGTTGACGTTACTTCCTTGAAAAAATGGTGAACCTGTGAAAAATGTAAGTAAGTATTAAAGCTGTGTGTAGGGTTATAGGATTGCAAGCGTCTATGTACAGTATGGGTTATATGAAGTGCGTAAACAAGCCTTGGCCCGTTCACTTCCATGTACCAGTATTCCTTCATATACAGATGTTTATCCTCTAACCATATAACATACACACAGTTTTAACACATTTTTTCAGTGAATTGTCATCACTGTTCTTGCTATTGGGAAATAAGTCAGTTTCTTTGTTTGTATCGCATAACTCTGCACCTGAGCTAATCCTTGAACAGTGTACTGTATATTGGGTCACATGCTGAGCAATGGATAGCTGCTACACAGGACTTGAAAAGGACAACATACTGTATGAACCGCTTAGTACTCAGTGGGCCTTTGGTACCACGTTTTGTCAAGAAGAGAAGAATATAAGAATATAAGAATAATGACTTTCTGCACATTCCCATTCAAGATCCCATACCTACTCTATAGATGTCCAGGCTATGTATCAGCGACAGCAGCAGCCATCATAAATACAGTGTCTTCAAAGAAATACTACTGTTTGTTTGTACTTCATAACTCATGAATGAGAATGGGTTTTGCATGTGTTAAGGACTTGTTGTTCAGACTCTCTTCAGAGGAAAGTTCAGGGCAGGGTTGTAATGTTACAATATTCTACATTTTACAGATTCAGCACATTTTGTTTAGTAGGTGGAGTTGTGAAACTGCAGTAAGACTGGTTTCCATTCCTGGGATATCCGAGGTTATGAGTTTCACTTAAAAGCAAGCAGCTTTAAATGAAATGTTCTTATTTATTTTGTTTCCTTAACTTTTTATGATGTTTGCAATTATGCTGAGTAGTTCTTATTGCCTTGATATAGTCTTCAAATAACGAAGACAGAATAAAACAGGTCAGAGAACCACTGGCAAACTCAGATCACAACACACAAAACCCAAAGAGTAACGACTAAAGCTAAGGTTTACAAACTATGAAGGAATGAAACAGATTCTAAGAAGTAGATTGGAGTAAAATAGAGAAAAACATCCACAGAGAAAGGATGGCTATTTTTCAAAAATGTAGTACTAGAGGTGCAAAACAAATACATCCCAAAAGTAGACAAATCAAAATCTAAAACAAAATGGTCAAAATGATTTAATTAGACCAATTTTAAAAAATCCTCAGAGAAAAAAGGCACAAAGTACACAGAAAGAGTACTTGAAACTGCCTGTCAAAAAGGAAGTTAGAAAGGCCAAGAGAGATAGAATTGAACATTGCTAAAGGGGCTAAAACCAATTCCAAAAGGTTTGTCCAATATTATAACAGCAAAAGAACATTCAAGGAGGAAGTAAAATGTCTAAGAGATACAAATGGCAACATTATAGATGAAGAGAAAAAAATAGCAAATATATTAAATTATTACTTTTCACAAGTTTTTACAAAGGAGGATACGGAAAACATGCCCCACATGTCGATCTGTTCCTATCCAGTTTTAAATAACTTTAGCATAACAGAGGCAGAAGTGTTAAAGGGACTAGGAGCTCAAATCCCCTGGGCCGGATAAGATCTGCATATGACACGGTTTATTTAGATTTCCAGAAAACTTTTGACAAAGTCCTGCATAAAAGATTAATTCTGAAACTGAACACTGTAGGGATTCAAGGAAATGCATGCACATGGATTAGGGAGTGGTTAACATGTAGAAAACAGAAAATACTGATTAGAGGAGAAACCTCAAAATGGAGCGAGGTAACCAGTGGTGTACCACAGGGATCAGTATTAGGTCCTCTGCTCTTCCTAATCTACATTAATGACTTAGATTCTGGTTTTGTAAACAAACTTGCTAAATTTGCAGACGACACAAAAATAGGAGGAGTGGCAAACACTGTTGCAGCAGCAAAGGTCATTCAAAATGATCTAGACAGCATTCAGAACTGGGCAGACACATGGCAAATGACATTTAATAGAAAAAAGTGTAAGATACTGCACGCAAACAATAAAAATGTGCATTATAAATATCATATGGGAGATACTGAAATTGAAGAAGCAATCTATGAAAAAGATCTAGGAGTTTATGTTGACTCAGAAATGTCTCCATCTATACAATGTGGGGAAGCTATAAAAAAGACCAACAACATGCTCGGATATATAGTGTTGAATTTAAATCAAGGGAAGCAATGTTAAAACTTTACAATGCATTACTAAGACCTCATCTAGAATATTGTGTTCAGAAAGAGTGCAAAGCAGAGCGACCAGAATTATTCCGGGTTTAAAAGGCATGTCATTTGCAGACAGTCTAAAATAACTGAATCTATTCAGTCTTGAACAAAAAAGACTATGCAGCGACCGATTCAAGCATTCAAAATTCTAAAAGGTATTGACAATATCGACCCAGGGGACTTTTTCGACCTGAAAAAAGAAGAAAGGACCAGGGGTCACAAATGGAGATTAGATAAAGAGGCATTTAGAACAGATAATAGGAGGCACTTTTTTACACAGAGAATTGGGTGAGTCTGGAACCAACTCCCCAATAATGTTGTTGAAGCTGACACCCTGGGATCCTTCAAGAAGATGCTTGATGAGATTCTGGGATCAATAAACTACTAACAACCAAACGAGCAAGATGGGCCGAATGGCCTCCTCTCGTTTGTAACCTTTCTTATGTTCTTATATAATCATGGCAGGCAATTAGAACTGAAGAGCAGCTCCTGAACTCAGCTGAAAGCACCTTAACATAGAACGCTCCAAACTGTAAAAAAACATTGTATTTATTCATTCCAATATGAAAACTTCAGAAAGATTACAATCACAAAAAGCTCATTGGACATTTAAAAAAAAAAGAGAAAGGTAATGTAATTTGAAGCTTAAAGAACCGTTTCCAAATGTTTACAAGTTTTTCCCCCACTAAACACCCTTAAGAAATTTATGACGCATGTTCTTTACATTGGTTTTACTATGTTTTATAATGTTTTACTGTGCTTTACTATGGATTACTGCTGTAAACTTGTGAGGCAGAGAGCAGAAACTACAGTGCAGCATTAGAAGGAACCAGCAGATGTCATCAGAATTGCATAAAATTACTTACAAAATATATGTACAGAAAATCTTACCCATTCTGCATAGCAGCTGTAGGGTCATATGTTAAAGCCATGCCAGTCTGTAAAAAAGAATAGAGAGATTTTTTAAACATCTCAGAAAGAATACAAGGACAAATAAACTGGCGAAACACTACCACTGACAGAACTTTGATTACATTTAGCTCTTTATTTCATGAAAAATCCTATGTTGTTCTTCATGTTGTCAGTATTGGGGTTTGTTTAGGATTATTTGAAATGTGTTTTTTTTTATTCGCTTTATTGGATTTTTGTGTGCATCGAGCTTGCAATAATAAGAATAGTTTCTTATGCTTCAAATAAACAGCAAACAGCAATCTGTCATAGCTATTGTATCCCTGCATGTAGGTAACTCAATTTGTAACGTTTATTGATGGTAGCTGTAGAGAAAACAATCTTGGCTACACCATCTTAGATAATTTTTGCAAGCTACAGTAGTCATATAAGAGCTTTCATTTTTTTTTCTTTATAGTATTACTGAATGCAGATTTCTTTTTTGCAATAAAACCAGATAGATCTTTATAGATGTAGTTTTGTTTTCAAAAATCTGTTTGCTTTGGTATTTAGTTCACACATAGCCAATCACAGATGAGCTTTACGTGCACAACTGGTTTGATGCCAGCTAAAGCATTCTCCAGCAGTGTTTGAAGTGTGTGTTACCTTAGATCCCAAAAATTAAGTGATGCAAAACTTATACAGTATTCTGTAACACTTTTCACCACCATTCAAAGACCTTGATTTGGTCCTAATAGTTGCAATATCTCCCCAGACCCACTCCCTCTGAATGTAATATATTTTTCAGAATATTATGTACAGCCTCTTACAAATTTTAGAAGCATTTTGTTGCATTATACAGAGGATGCACGTTATTTAAGAGGCACAAGGTATACTGAAAATGCGCCACCATGCGCACAATGCATTCTTAAAATTACTGTACCGTTTTTAGCTAATGACCATTATAAATATACCAGTAATTGTATTTGAAACATATTATTCCTTCCTAACAACTGATTAATTGCACATTTGCATATCAGGTTGTCCGTGATTTCCAAGGGATCTTAAAAGGTAGACTACCAAGCCATCCTGAATGTATATTGTAAATATTTATAATGTGCATGGATGCAGCTCTCTTCTGTCTCTTCTGTCAGCTGACAAATACTTTTCTGACAATGCTTCAATTGTACATGTGGAGAAGAAGGCCCTTAGCCAATTTAAATGTTTCCCTGCCACATGCACTGGTCTTGTGACCACCAACATAATTCCTAAAGCAATACTGGCTTGGATGACATACTGTACCATTCATTTATTCCCCAGGAGGCATAACCACACAGATTTTGGTCTTTAGTTAAAGTGGGTATTTTTAAATACATGAAACACACCCTCAAAATATTGATAAAATTAACCTGGCTGTTCTTGGCTGAAGATCTTCACTGGACCAAAACAATGGGTATGTGGGTAGTATTTTAATTTAATAAGCTGGTCATGTCTGTAAATAAAATATATTTTGACTGCAGCATATCAGTTTCTAGTTGAGCTGTTGGGTAAAGATCCTGCAGTATTCTATTTATTCTAAATCAAGTATTCATTGAGAAATAATAACAATAATAATTAGCATGAATTTAACTTTAATTACTTTAAAATGTTAAAATGACGTCATTTATAATATATACAATTCGATGTATAACTTTCTGTAGGCCTTGTTATTACATTGTCTATGTTCAAATGGAAGATCAAAATAGGAAAATGCTTCCTCTGTTACCTCTACCATTAGTTAAATCCCTTCACAACAATATGAGACTTAATATCACTAGAAGACATTTGTCAGCTTTTGCTGAAGGCCTGCTTGTCTGGCTACATTCTCTTAATCTTGGACACTCGTCTGATTGAGCTTAAGGTGGGCTGTCACCTCAGAAAGAGGACATAAACCAACACTGAGCAGCGCCCAGCAATCAGATATCCAATTTATATAAGAGGCTAACATCGAGACGCCACACGCTGCTACTCTTTTTCAGCAGTGTCCAGGTTACAGATGGGCTTGTTTAACACTGAGTTCGATATGAAATGAACAGGCAAGTTCTCAGGGGACGAAACAAATCTTAACATAAATATATATTTTAAATGTCCACTTATACAGCATGCCCTTGTTTTAACAATTCCTGTTTTAAATTCAGAAAGGTTTTTCAATGAATGATGAAAGCTGTGCAGTTACTCAGTTTCATTAATCTATATGGAAGGGTGTGTCAGCACAGTAAAGACTTTTCCTATTAATAATTTTGGTGGTGTCTTATAAATATTATAACCTTGCAAGTCAAAACAAATCTGCTTTGGGTACTTTGCATTCTTATAGAAACAGCTGACAGAGTATTTCCATTTAGAAGGGGATAACAGAATTCTAGAATGCCTTGATTAGACCACTGTATGCATAAGGGGACCGTGTTACTAAATCGTTTTTCACTGACACATAATTAATTTGAGATCTTATAAATAATCCCCAGTACCTATGAAAAAACAAAACCGCTCTTCAGATATTATTCTGTTTAAAAAAATAAATAAATAAAAAAGTATTCAGTAGCATTTGTGATCAAATATATTTGATAATAGACATGCATTATAGTCCAGCTACATCACATAACATGAATCCTGTTCAGCAGTGCTGTGTGACTGCAGAAAAGGGTACATCTATGAACTGGCGCTACAACACAAGAGGCAAATGTGGTGCGTAAGGTTAAAAACAATATAAAAATAAATTAGAGGAAACCCTACAACTCACATATAAACTAAATACTTAAAAACATTAAAACTGTCGCGTTTTGGCTTAGCATTGCCTTCATCAGGGTACCTCTGTTGAGTAGATGCTGTTATTTCTACAGTTAATACATACAGTTGACCCTGTCTCACATGGTATAGGAGTGTCTTCTTATGAGCACTGTGGATGAAATTAAAGGAGACAATCTTATACCATAAGAGAAAGGGTCAACTGTACATATTACCTTATTATAAATTATGTTTTAATTAAAAAAAGAATACAGTACAGTACATAATTCATTTCATTATCCATCTCTTTGGGGCGGAGAGTGGCTTATCATTTATAATTGAAATCTTAAGCAAATACAGACCACCAAATGTGTTTTTATTCCCTCTCTAAAAGAAATCAAGTTGCTTTGCTTTGTTTTCAGGTTACATTATCATCATTGTTACATTAAACTATCTTTCCCTGTTTTTTCAATGAGGTGGATTACCATTTCCTGCAGAGACAGCAGCTGACAGGCCAGGCACAGATCTGCATTTGGGAGTCTGTGCCTACCGCAGACACACAGACAGGCTGGCACCAGACCAGCTCTTCGGTCAGGACAGCAACTCCTGCCACAGGTGCAATCAGGCAGTAAAATGTGCACATGCTGGAGCAGTATAGCCACTTGAGCTCCCAGACTCGTTCAATGTTAGGATCCCAGTGAAAGTGACATTGCGGGTGGATCCAGTCATAGCTAATAGAGGAAGTGTGTGGGAGATTCCAACTAGTGCTGGTCCAAAACTCAGTCAGCATGGGCAGTGTCCTGAATCTTATCCGACCAGGCCACCTTCTCACTGCAGGAAAGCACAAGTGCCCAGAAGGCCCTTCCTGGCACATGTTTTACACCAATAGATAGTTGCCTTGTTATTTTGTGACATTATAGTTTTTCATTGAGGGTAACTTCTATGCTCAGAGCATAATGTTTACTTTTTTTCCCTTTTTTTTTCAAACAGAATTAATACTTAAACCATGTTGCACACAGTTACAGTCAATAGCTGCGAAGTATGTGCTGTAAAAAAAAACAACATTTTCATTATTATCACGTGCAGTACACTATGGACCAGAAGAGTCATTTTACACACCTACATTTTACACACCTATCCTTTTAGGTAAAGGTCAATTTAAAAACAAAATATTTAGAGTGCCCAATTATTATATCCTTGATTTCCTCCCCAATTTAGATTGTCCAATTGCATTCCATCACCTCAAGACAAGCAACATGAACTGGCATTATTATACTGTATTATTATACCAAGAAATTATCTTCCTGCTACGTACTTTATAGCAATACTTGCATCATTTAGTGTTGACCATTCCCAGACATATTATTAGAAAGAAGGAGAGAGGCTGGTTGAAAGGCAAGACATAAATGTGCCCAGATGTCTAAGCCTATTAAAAAGGTCTCATAAGCATACTTGTCTTTGCTTTTCATTGCAACTTTACAGCAGTGCAATTGACTCTTCCTGTCTTTAAGGGCTTACGTTTTCAGATGACCCAGATTTTATTTACAGACTCCTCAGTTGCAGCTGCAGGGGTCTTGTTGCAGGTGCTTGTGCAGCAAACTGGACTCACCTCTCCTTCTCTGGGCCACGACCTTCCATTCTGGGGGTATTTGCTTTGATTTTGTCGTTTCTTTTGCCCTCCATCTGCGAATTTGCACAGCAAAGGCTCGCTGGGGGCTGAGGAAAAATAAAATGACCCCACAGGTCCCACGTTAGCAAAACAGAAATATGATTATGCTGCCAAACAGGGAAGCTTTGTGAACCAGATTCCTTTTGAAGTAAAACAAAAAACTAAATTATTGCTTGATGGCTGAAACTTTGACTTTAGCCTTCAGTTCTTGGCAGCTGTCCCTCCTGACCAAACTTCAAAAACTTGCTGGCAGGCTTTGAAAGTGCATAACTTATATTGTTGAAATAATAATCAGTAGAATCACACTGGTAAATAACTTAATTAGGGTAATAAGCAGCCGTGGCTCAGCCACCAGAAACTACAGTTTTTCATAGCTTGACAATGGGCATTCATGCTTGTTGGCAAACAATATAATGAAAGGTATAGTACAGCAACAGTAGAGGTAATGTCCTTTTACAGTAAGTAAGGCCTTTGAAAAAATGCCTTCTAATAATGAAGAACCCCCTAACAGGGATTATAGGCTGATGCTGATTCAGCCACTCCTTAAAATTAATAATAAGTAAAATTAATACATCATCAAACAAGGAGGCTGTGTGGTCCAGTGGTTAAAGAAAAGGGCTTGTAACCAGGAGGTCCCCGGTTCAAATCCCACCTCAGCCACTGACTCATTGTGTGACCCTGAGGAAGTCACTTAACCTTCTTGTGCTCCGTCTTTTGGGTGAGACGTAGTTGTAAGTGACTCTGCAGCTGATTCATAGTTCACACACCCTAGTCTCTGTAAGTCGCCTTGGATAAAGGCGTCTGCTAAATAAACAAATAATAATAAAATGATATACGCCCTGTTATAATCATCTAATTAACATAAGCATTCGCATCCAATTCACAAACTAATTTTTGTCCTAAACTGCTAAAAAATTATGTTTCACAATATCGCCTTAATTACAGACAGCTTCATCAATGAGCGTATAGGCATGGATTTGCATTTTCAGAGCCACATTTTAATTGAGAGAGACGGAGAAATATTTTTGTTTGCTTTTTAAAATAAAATATAGAAAACCTGTATACAGTGTGTGGGTACGCATTGGGATCAATGTGTTAATTAATAGGGGTGCAAAAAATCAGCTATAAGACCTACTGGCAAACAGGGTCTGCACAGGATTCTTACATTTTTAGCAATAGGTATATCCCTGACCATTAACAGGTTCTGTGCTGTCCTAAGCACGGGGGTGAACCAGCAGACAAAAACAGCAAATGTTCTCATTGTACAGTACATTGTTTTTCAAAAACATGCCCTTGTTTTTTGCAGATAGGAATCACACAAGATGAAAAATAAAAAGAAGAAAAACTAAACTGACAGAAAGCTTAACATTTCAACAGAACTGTCGATTGTAAAACTTTATGAGAAAAGTCTGTTTCGTCCCTTGCTTTAGAAGTGTTATTGATACAGAGGATGGCCGGGCAGATCAGAAATCCCAGGTTCTTAGTCACTCTCTTGTCTCTGTACTGTTTAGGCTGCAGATGGAGGCACAATTGAAAGACTGAAAGGGTAGGATAGGAAAGGGAAGGCCCTGTGTAAAAGTCACCTCACACCTGCAACAGCAATCACAGACTATAGCTTTTCATCAGCTTCTTATTAAGAGCTCCTGAAGTGAAGTGACAAGCAGATGGACAAAAAAAGAAGTCATTATTGTGCTACTGAATTAGTTTGTTTCATGCTGCCAAAGGCACGTATGTATTAAACAGTGGTGTACTGTGATAGGACACTCTAAATGGTAAGAGAAGTCTTTCAGGTACAAACATTAAGCATATCTGATAAGCCCTATAGTGCTGCAAGTACACACACACACACACACACACACACATATAGGTCCTTAAGTAAAATATGTATAATTCAATAACAGCAATATTCTATTTATAAAACTCTTTTTGTTATTCATTTGTTAAATGATATATTTCAGAACTTTCATACTTCTACATTCATCAAATTGCCAACTAAACACGTCTGTGAGTTTAACATATTGGAATGTTCGTAATCAGTCAGAAAAAGCCATCCTGGGAGAGGCCGTCCATCAGTATATTAAAGTAATTTCTGATATCCATCCTGTAATGTAAATGTAAAAACACATCTCTCTTTTGTAAGGCAGTTTTAGTCACAATGGGCAAGACAGCAGTACTGATAGGGGTTAATAGACAACTGACAGTTGCGGCTCAGTTGCCAGATGCTTGAGTATGTCCAAATTACTGATGTCTTAACGAGTTTCAGTGTGAAAAGTGATGTTACTTCCATCATGCAGATATGCAGATTACAACTTAGTCTTCCTTGATGGAATTAGAGGCAGAAATCATACAGTAATGTCCTCCGAGAACAATATAGAAAGCCTTGCAGACTTCTTTTATCAGCAAACCTTTCTAGCTTTTTACCAAACCCCTGATTATTAGTCCAACAAACATATAGTATAAAAATCAGAATGCGTTCCAGCTAAAATACAGCAGTATGACAGTGAGTTATACGTTCTGATGTCTGAAGTCAGGGTGTTTAGAATTAGGTACATTTCAAACAGTCGCCATGGTGATGCATAAACATATTAAAATATTGCATACCTGAATACTTCATTGTCTCAAAAGAGGACTAGGAGTTCTTTAAAGAAAAAAAAAATCAATTCGGAAAGAAACTTGGGTTGAAGTCAAGATGACCTCATCATTAAAGAGATACCATCTGATATCATCTGAAGTGTAGTTTACTCACAAGGTTTGCTTTCTAAAATGGTATCTGGTTGCTTTATATGTCAGCAAGGGACTTAGTTTCAATGCATATTTAGTTTGTATCAGATGTCAAGAATAGCTTAGCAAAACCAAAAACTGTAGCATGATAGATTTTCATACAGTTAACCCAAATTGTGTGCTTCACATATAACCTTTCATACGGTCATGAAATATTCAATGGTTGACAGAATAGCAAATACAATAACCATTGCTTTAAAATAAAATACGCAGGAAATAGCTCAGCAAATTTGATCAGGGCACCTACATTAAGTAGAAAAGTTATGGGAGGCCTATAAAGAAGTCTGTATACCGAATCAATGAGAAGTTGCAACTGAAAAAATGGATGCCTAAAGGAATGCTGTTGTGCTGAAAAGTGACTTACGAAGAGACCTATAACTAGGGAGATGTCTATAAAAGGCAGCAGCCATTTAGACCAATGTTTCCTTCTTGAAGTAAAAGCAGAGATAGTGGGTAAGGACATTCTGCTAATCCCCATGGAATAAAATGAATACGAAACTGTGCACATTTATACAACATTTATATCAGCAGACAGCTTTTACCACATTTATTTCCAAGCTGTATAATATATCCTCTGGTTATCGCAGCAAAATAAATTCAAATGAACTATAACATCTGCTTTCAATATGAAGCTCTCTTTTTATACATGCAGTGATCTTCTTCAGTACAGTACAAGGATGATAATTATTGTCTGTTGTTGTTCCTCCATTTTTGTGGCGACTAATTAGATGGCAATTATGGCAGCTGGGACTTGCACTGTGACACATGTGTGTGATTGAGTTGCATTAAACAGATGTAAAGGACGGTAATATGCAGCCGCAGTGCATTCTGTTCCGCTCCTGAGGAGTCGAGGGTAATATGCTAACAGGAAGAAAAAAAAAGACTTTCTCATTAATGACATAGATCCAAGCATACGTCAGCACTGTAACGAAAAACTACTGCTAATGAACCGAGAACATTAAAAGTCTTTGTCGGGAATTTTATTAAAGTGGATTTGTTCCCTCTTCTGAAAGTTACACTTGGAATTCCACAGTAGCTACACTGTACTTGTGTTACATTATTTAATATGTGTACTTAGAATAAAATATATGATCGGCAAAATCGTTTGTCAAACACTGTGGAATATGTGTTTTTAATGTTCGCAATGCTAATGTTCAATCCTCATTGTCACAGAATGTGTTGGTGAGCATGGCTGGCTGTCACTGAAAAGATATACTTCTGAGTAGAATACACATGTGAATTTGGAAATACACAAAGGCATCTGCTGTAACATTTCGAGTAACATGCGACTAAACAAATTATATTTATTACAGTACATACCGCAGATGAAAACGCCTTGAAGGGCATAAAGTGGTCTGTGACAGGTCTGTGACACTTTTATCATCTACAGTTTATAATATCTTTTTAATATACTGTTATGTATTTTCTATGTGATTTTCTATTATTGTATCTGTTTAGGTAATCATTTTCCTTGCTTACTAAACCATTCCAGAAAAAAAAAAAACGCTTTTCAAAAGACTCCTCAAGGTGCATTTTCTGATGAAATGGGGAATTGTTCAGAAAATGATACCCCTCAGAAACAATAGAGAGTCATGCATAATACATGTAATAGGATATAAATCAGGTAAGAAATAAAATATTAGTAACATGTAGACGATATGAAGTCATTCCTTTAATACAAGGAATAAATATGTCACAAATTATTTTGGGCCCAATTTGTGAAGGATTGGGTTTCTCTGCAAATTACCCATCTTATTCTAATATTAGACAAACCCTACTTTAAAACGTGACTGTAAAAAACAATGAAATGCACGTTCTTAATCAATCAAGGCTAAAGGATAATCAGACAAAAAGACACAAAGTAGCTAAAAATACACATCTGAGCAGGATTCAACCTGAAGATAATGATGAGACGTACAGTCCTCAATGAATGCAAATAAATTCAAGCACACAGCAGGCACAAACTACATAATCTACTCTATTTATAATCAGAACCCTTTCATTGAAACACTGGAAACTTTTTGCTTTCTGAGAATCTGATATTTAAATAAATTAATCGGGTCAGTTGGATACATTTATTTCTCCAAGTCCAAAAACTTCACAATTTACTCAACTGCGCAGACAAAAAAAAAAACCTTTAATTGTTAGCAAGAGACAAAAAAAAAAAAAAAAACAGAACACTGAGACTGACAGCGAACCAGTCTCAGTATGTCTCTTATGTAGTATTGAAATAAATTTACTGTTACAAATATGAATTCCAATAATCTGCTTGTGGGTGAACCTTGGAGGTGAAATCCATAGCAATTTACAGTTAGGCCTCCTAGCAATGTATCATGCTTCAACATGCTTCTTGAACAGTTTGATGTTTTGAAACATCAAGTGATCTGTTTTAATGATATAAACAGTTTGAATGATTCATTCAGCTGTGATTTACTGACCTGCTTATAAATAGAACTGAGTTTTCTCTATCAATTTTAATTTCCATTATTTATCATACTTATAAATAATCCAGCATAAATGTCCCTTTTCAACCTTTTCTAAAAGTTTTTTGAAGTGAGGTGGTTTTAGAAAAGACCCATTAGAGGTGTGCAACTGTAATTTATGTCCCCTCTGCAACTATGCAACTGTGTAACTCAATCTTTACAAAATCAGTTTCACAGGGGACAGAAAAGACCAATAATGCCATATACAAATTAGGAGACTAGTGAGGGTTAGCTGGAGGTCACTTTATAACAGGGGTAGGCAACCTTAGTACTTCCTTCCAACAGTACTTAATTGTTGTTCTGTTGCTCTGTTGGAAGCTGATTGTACTTCATTTTGCAGAATATATATATGAACTGAAACCAGACTTTTTGATTCCTTTTATTATTTTGTGTATAACGTCCTTAAAAGTGTTACAGATAGCGATACCGTAACCCAGTTAGAAAAGTAATAAAAACAAAACGTACAGAGTTGTGTAAACAAAGCGAGAGACAACACAAAAACAGAAATATTCAAATAGCGTACACATTATAGACCTTAGAAAATGAACAGCCAGTGTTGTTGGTGGAGACTAATTTAGCCATTTAGAAAAATGTCTTTTGCAGTACATATCACCCATACAATATAACTAACTCCTCGGCTCAGGGATTATTCTGCCATTTCAAGTTGTATATTCTATAGTATGCGCCATTTCATTTAATCGCCGCTTCACATTTGGTCTTAGTGTGAGGTAAAAAAAACATGCTGTTCAGGTGAACTGGAGAGCCAGGGAAAAATTGATGTGCCCGACTGGGCACAACAACAAATACGAATGCGCCCGACAACAGTTCAGACGGACCTTGTGCATGGGATTTTTGTATCACTGGCTCATGCTCATGGATTCCCTATTGGACTGGTGTATTACAATACAGTTGACAATGAATTCAGACCAAAATTGGCTAATTTTAAGCTATTTGTGGCATGTTTCTAACCTGCAGGGTTTCCAATCAATTAAGAAAAACAAAACAGAGGAGTTTGATTTGCAAATTCTTTACAAGAAGACTGCTTCATGTTGGCAGGTGTGAGTGTTTCTCTGCCTTGAGGATCCTTGCAGGGTATTAGGGGTGGCCTGAATTATTGGTGTCAGCATTTCATTCTTACAGTATTTCAGTCAAAACTGATAGCATTTGTCAGTGAGAAGAATGTTGCTGCTCCTGAGCAAGCTGTGGTTAGGGTTATAGTTCTCGCTATTTGTCATCAGTCACCGGAGATGTCTCTGCCTTTTAACTTCCCTGAGTGGTCAGGAGTGATGTCCTGTATCTCGTGCTGCTCTGGCAATATCCCAGCATCCTATGTACATGTATAATAAACTAAATATGACCTTAAGGTAATGCTAAATTATACGGTTCAAGAGAATACAACTATTTACAACTTGTGCTAAATTTGCATGAAGAAGGAAACATTAATTTCATGCTGTGACTTGAATGCTTAATACAACTGATTCATTGAGGGTTGGTGGGTAGGTCTTGTGACTGTATGCACATGTAGAACGTGATTCATGCAGAGTTGCTGCATGGTTAGTTACTCTGGGTTCAGGACAGACAATAGTACAGCAATAACACATAGGGGAAGCACTGATAAGAATGGAAAAGCATTGCCATGGTTAGACTGTATGTAAATTAGAAAACCACCTTGCTTTCAATGTATTTAAATTGTTGTAACCAATATAAAATGAGAGTTGTGTCTAACTATTCAGCATACAAAATGGTAATATATTGTAATAACTAGGTCATACCAATAATTACTGCTCTACATTGCTGTGTAATAACATGGAAATGACCTTGTGGACAACATTTTGTTAGCTGATATAAGTACATGGTAACACCATATGGACTAGTTAGCCACACAGTATAAAAGAAAACCTTACAAATGCACCACAATGAAGCAATAGCAGACAGAAGGAGAGGACTGGGGGCTGCATGCAAAGCAAACACACAGGATGGAAGGATTTAAAAGTAAATACACATTTCATGTCATCTGGGGCCGGCTGTACTAACGAGATCAAAAAATAGGATCGGATCCAGGATCACTGGAGCCGGATCATAAAAAGGTGTTTTACTACGTGGATCTGGATCAGGCTCCACTGATCCGCAATCTTGATCCGATCCTGAGATACACGCGCCGGAACTAGGGAAACTGACCAATGAGAAGCGAACTCAATGTGTGGCGCATACTTAAAAGACCCCGGCTTTCACATTCATAAGCAACATTATAACATCAATATAAAATGGCAAATAGGTGGACTGATGTCGAGGAAGAGGATCTGGCAATGGCATTTAAAGAAAATGAACATTTATTTACAGGAAGAATCTTAAAAGGACTTACAGCTGCCTCTAAAAGCAGTTTGATAGCAGATTGTGACAGCTGTCAATAGGTAAGCCAATTGAGAAAAATTAATTTAGAATAAACATGCCTGTAATGTTTAAAAAAACCTCAAAAAAACCCAATAACTTTATATCGGAGAAAAAATTCTGTTTTCAGATATCTTAATAACTTTAATAATTTTCATGTTTTTGTATTTTTTGTTATTATTTGATAGGGTTTTTTTTAAATACTCGTATAGCTACTTAATGTTCGTTCTGAAAAGAACACATTTGTAAATTGTCTCAGCTTTTATAGACGATCTTCTGAGATAAATATTTTAGGGAATCCCTGCGTATTATACAAGGACTAAAAGCTTATGATGTCAGCTATCCAAATATGGTCCTTATTTAAGAGATTCCCCAAATATAAACCAATAATGCGCTGAGTGACTCGGTTAACGTCATAAACACACACACCTATACTGTAATTTAAAGAGATTGTATTGCCTTTGATTTAGTACAGATTTACTAACAATTCTACAACTTGGGACTAAACTGTTTTTCATTTACAATATTTGAGAAAAGTTTCAAGTCCTTTTGCTAGTAACTATGTTTCCAAGGACCCCATATGCAATACCTAACTTGTGCACACACACACAAACACATGCACACATTGGGCCTCTTTCATAAAGCATGATAATATCTTAGGCATCTGCAAAGCATTTAGCTAAGCATTTAGTTATGCTATGTTTTTTTTTGTTGTTGTTTATTCATAAAGCACATATATCTTCACACACAATTAAGTCTGTTTTATATGATTTGGTGATTGTAGTTAGTTTTATACAAACAAATTTCCAAAAACTGGCACATGCCTGGATTTCTAAAAATCCAGGAATCATAGCAAGTTTTAGGCCATTTTGCAACAATGTTCATAATATTATAGTTTTCATCACGTATATCCTCGGATGAATAGGAACAGAACATATTTATATATTTAATTTTGATAAGAATGCTACAATATTGATATTTTGTTTTAATGACTAATTATGAATTGAAAAGTATGTCGTTATGTAAATTTTATGTACAGTACATTTTTTGCTTCCCAATCAAATGTCAGTCAAATAGTACAAACAGTGTAGCGTTCTAAATGGTTCCCACAAAACAGATGCATTGTATCCATTTGATAATGTTTAAAAACTAACTCAGAACTGCAGTTTGCAACAATGTTTCAATGATGTTTTGAAACCTAACACCTTCACAAACTGCTTGTTCAGAATGTAATATTTCAAAATAATGGGCGCATGCTCATATGACTACCAACTCTCATTGGTGTGAGAGTAATGTATGGATATTAAGCAGTTAACAGAAGCCTGAGCTAAGGGGCAGTCTTTTATTCTTCAGCAGAGCACCACAAATCCAAAACAGGTTAAAGCAATTATGTTTATACACACTGCCAGACAATATAATATATCCAGGAAGATTTTTTTTACATTTAAGTACAGTATGAAGTAAGGTAAGTGAGGTAATGAAAGTTGTTTTGTGTTCTTATATATATATATATATATATATATATATATATATATATATATATATATATATATATATATATATATATATAGTGTACCGATGACAATAACAAATCTAGTGAAAGCCTACTTTGGAGATTTGCAATTTAGTTTTTCAACTTCAGAATTCAGCACTACATGGCAATGCCTAGAAGTTGGAATAATGGCAGGATGCACCATTTCTCCACTGGCTTTTACCATGGCAATGGAAGTAATCATTAGGGCATCAAAATGGGTAGTGGGAGGAGAGCGCTTGGCTTCTGGAATGCGACTACCACCAATTCGAGCATACATGGATGACATGACAACTATGACTACAACAGTAGCCTGCACTAATCGGTTATTGGGCAAATTAACCAAAAACATTGAATGGGCACGAATGCAATTCAAGCCCACTAAATCAAGGAGCATCTCTATAATTAAAGGTAAAGTAGTAGATAAAACGTTCTTCATTAATGGTGAGGCAATACCAACAGTGTCTGAGAAGTCAGTGAAGAGCCTTGGGAGATGGTACGACGGAGATCTAAAGGACACAGTTCATGTGGGAGAAGTTAGACAACAAGCTGTGGAAGGGTTGAAGAACATAGACAGCAGCGCTTTACCAGGCAAACTAAAACTCTGGTGCTTTCAGTTTGGTCTACTGCCAAGGTTGCTGTGGCCACTGACTGTGTACGAGGTTTCTTTGACAACAGTAGAGAAGCTGGAAGCTTTAATCAGTTCACACATCAGGAAATGGTTGGGAGTTCCACACTGCCTCAGCAGAGTGGGACTTTATGGTAAAGGAATACTGCAGCTACCTGTCTCCGCTCTAACCAAGGAGTTTAAGTGCGCCAAGGACCGACTGGAAATGACATTAGTAGAGTCACGCGACAAATGCATAAGGGAGGCAGCACCTGTGTTGAAAACTAGAAGAAAGTGGGAGGCAAAGACAGCTGTGGAGGATGCAAAGGCTGCCCTTCGAATTGGTGATATCATGGGGCAAGTTCAGCATGGAAGAGGGAGTCTTGGTCTCAGTTCAGCTCCTCCTACATGGCACAAGGCAGCCCCAGCTCAACGGAGGAAGCTGGTAGTCAACGAGGTGCAAAAGCAGGAGGAGAGGATGAGGTGTATAAAGGCCATTTCCCAGGCCAAGCAGGGAGAATGGATGAGATGGGAGAGTGTGGAACAACATAAGATTGGCTGGCAAGACCTATGGTCAATGGAACAGAGCAGGATCAGTTTCCTTATAAGGTCAACATATGATGTTCTCCCATCACCACAGAACCTAAACCTCTGGGTAGGAGAGGATCCCTCATGTCCTTTGTGTTCATCACCTTCAACATTAAGGCACATTTTGACAGGATGTAAGGTGGCTCTTAGCCAAGGACAGTTTACTTGGCGCCATGACCAGGTGCTGCGATGTTTGGCTTTAGCATTGGAAGACAAGTGTAACATGACCAATAAGTTGCCACCTGTTCCATCAAAACATTACACACAAAAGACAACATTCCTCCGCCCAGGAGAGCAACCACCAAGAAAAGGTGTTAAAACCAATCCTCGCCCAGGACAACTGGAAGCTGCTAGAGACTGGAAAATGCTGGCAGATGTTGGTTAACGGCTTATTTTTCCACCTGAGATTGCCACCACTAACCTTCGACCAGATATTGTCTTGTGGTCTGGATCAGCACGCCTTGTTCACCTGGTAGAGTTAACAGTGCCATGGGAGGATGCTGTAGATGAGGCGTATGAGAGGAAGAAACTGCGGTATGCTCAACTAGCCACTGAAGCGGAACAGCGAGGATGGAGAGTCTGGGTTTACCCAGTGGAAGTGGGTTGTCGAGGATTTGTGGCACACTCTACAACCCGGTTTCTCAGAGATGTCGGATTCAATGGCCAAGAGTTGCGTCGCACAGTGAAGAACTTATCTGAAGCAGCAGAGAGGAGCAGCAACTGGCTGTGGTTGAGACGAAAAGATTCTGGCTGGGGATCTCAAGCACAATAGAAAGAAAGAAACGCTGATGTACAGGTAAGTAAGCTGGGCTGAGTTGAGTGGGGGACGGAGGGGAGTGATGCTGGGTCGCCAGAATCACCGTCGAGCCCTCTTGAGGTGTCGTGGGCTAGTCGACGAAACACCGAGGATGGAAGGTGCCCACTTGAAGACCCCAGAGATGTACCCTACTTAGCTCAATCCAGACGGTTGTCATGCTGATGCGCTGGGGAGACCGCACTATGGTTGATCCCCGGAGCCAGCATCACAGCCGTTGTGTGTGCTGATGCGCTAGGGAGGCAATAAGCTGATCCCTGGAGCCAGCATTACACTTCAGCCATCAACACCTGACAGAAGGATATCTACATCATCATATGTAAGGAAGCGCAAATGGATGGAGACACATATGGATTACATTAGTTTAGTTGGTGCTTATCTTGGCGAGAGCCAAGTTCAAATCAGCATGAAGTTTTAACATCTACTCTCATGTAATGGAAATCATTATGTTCTGCTGGTTTTATGTAGAAACTGTATGGAAGTGCTACATGGAATACTACAGTCTTGTGGCTGTCACCTGCCCTTACAGCAACATAGATTCATGCATCATTATAAGACAACAAATAAATAAATACTGCATCACTGTACTGAAGCAACTGATATATTACCATGGAGGTTCATACCATTGTGTTACTATTTTGAAATTTGTACAGTACATATGTATAGTATGTCACACTTTTATTCTTCTAGAGTATCTTGTGATGAAACATTCTAGAGCACAAATTAATTTCAGAATCTGGGGTGTCTGTCTTAATTTATGTCGGTTATACTTACATCTGTACGTCCATATACAGCAAAGTGGATGTAGGTCATGGTAAAACATGACACCCCACCAATAATATGAAAGACCAGCATTTATGGCATGTGTTTGTCACTAACATTCAGCATAGTTTGCTTAACTACTATACTTTGACCCTTTTAAAAATTGCAATTGATCACTGACATAAAGGGTAAAAACAGCTGTCGGTCTGTGCAACAAACTCATTGATCCTTGAAAGCATTGACAATATAATGAGAAGAGAGCCTGTAAGCTCCTGTTGAATTGTATAGTTTTTTAAAGTTACTACATATCCCAATATTTAGCATTGTTACATACCCAATCCCACAAAATCCCTCAGTTTTCCCACATTGCCTTTTTGACAAATGAATACAATGTTTAAGCTGATCTATTAAAACCATGACCTTTATGATGTTGTATGGAAGTATGCATTCATTAAAAGGTTGAGTGTGTTTTTCTTCAACATCTGTTACACATCAGTGGGTACTGGGCCAGTTCCACCCATCTGCATTCTATGACCAGCAAGTCATAAAAGCATAATTAATATAGGTTGCACTGTACCTATACAGTGAGCAAAATGTACTTGTTGTATCTGCACTGGGGCTGGCCGCTCAAGGTCTTTTGACAATTACCTGAATTTAATAAGTTGTAGTATGTATATCCTAGAAGTTGTTTGCATATTGAAAGTGGATGTATTGGAAGTACTACATAGTATAAATATTAGCTGAATATCATATTTCTAGATATTATCTTATATGAAGAAAAGTATGGTAGCATTGCTTCATCCATGCGCTTTTGAATTGTATAATACCAGTAGGTTGCTTCCTGTATCTGAATCACACCTACATTCCCCCCAAAAAACAGATACTGTTAAAAAAAGGAGAATAAAATATATTCATAATTGCTACAAATGAATAAAGAACAGCACTGAGTTTTTAAACATGTTAGCATGGCAGTACAACTTATACAGTATCACTTACATGCATTTGTTAGTTTTCTTTCTTTCATGATGTAATAGCTGGGCTTGTTTAGAATAGACGTGGCTTTGGAATTTTCTTTTTTTTTTTGAACAGTGAACCATTATTAATGGGTCTACAATACAGACAACTTTTGTGTGTATTTTAATTACTGCACATAAGTATAACTGTAAAATGCAGGATTAAAGGATTAAAAAATGCATTACTTTACCTTTGCTATATCTGTTGTCTTTGTTGCAAGGAGAGAGAGATAATTTATCATATGAGTACTAAGGTACTAATGAATACTATTCTCTTTCTCCTGGTGAACATGCTAGAGTGAAAGTTGAGAAACGACACGTGTCGTAAAATATCAAAACTAACAAAATTGAGTGAAATATGTTGAAAAGCAAATCGCTGTAAGGATATAGGTAAGGCATTGTTGTCACTTCTTTTAAAATGATTATAAAATATGGCCGAGGTCCTGAAAGCGGGAGGTTGATACAAAATGCAATCTCCAAAGAAACTTTAAAAAAGAAAAATGAGGTCATATTCATACTTTGAGTCCAATGCCTAATATAAACAGTTCCCTGCTGAAAAGTTTCAGAATATATGGCCTCGGTGAGAAGTGCAGACATCTGTTCAAAGCCCTGGGTTGTTTGCTCACATGCCACATAAAAAAGTGAAGTTTTAGAAATATAGTTGTATATTGATCATCTTATTTCTACGCTGCTTTTAGCACGCTCGAGTCAGTTATGCATGACGGACCTTTGCATGACAATCCTTTGGGTCCCTGAAATGCAGTAATGCCCACTCTCGCACCAGTGCTATAATGCAGTGCTTTCTAGTTTTCTGCAGTATAATGTGTGCAACTCAAAAGGCTATGCTTGCACACTGTATCTGTTACATTGTGAGCAGAAGGACATATCTGCTACAGTACCATTTTCTTTTGTTTCAGAATTTGTTTTGTTCACCAAGGGGTTTTAAATGAGGTTAAATGAAGATTGAAAAAGCATTCATCTTCCCAACAGGTTGGTCTGAATACAAGGGAATTTTGAAGTCTATGCTATGATGAATTTTAGTCTAAAGACAAGTGAAAGTTGTGCGTTATGCTGGAGTGAATAACACGTTGCAATACATAATGATACTGAAAATACACACTGGTTGAACCCCTAATTGCTTTAATTGAATAAATGTAAAGTATAGTATTAAAGATGTTTTCGAGCAATTAAATACTTTACCCAATAACTCTAACTCACCTCTATTATCTAAAATAATAGCTAATTAAGCAAAACAAACTGCTCTACAACACACTACCAGCCAGACGTACTGCCTTACTGTACTGTACACTATAAGCTCATTGACACTGCTACACCACTCATTATAATTAATACAAACCTGAGAAAGAATAACCTGTCACCTACACCAAAATAAGTTACTGCCGGGAAAAAGGAAGGGCAGTCGCTTACCCGTGACCACTGCTTTCACATAGTGACAAAATAAAGCAGCTGTCAAATAGAAAATATCACCTCCATCTGTCACTGTGACCTTCCATTTCAAAACACCAACACAAAAAAAATAATAATACAACAATGGGTAACAAACACACTCACCCAGCTAACCTTTAATGGCATTTGACCTGACTGGGCATGTAGTTTAAATCCCATTCTCCATCACTATTATCCAAAGTTGATTGTAATGTCACTTGGAGTATTTGCTTTTGGTCACATTGCTAAACGGGGTCAGGCCATGGAACAAACTGGAGGAAAACAAGACAGCTAACCCTTCCACTGCACCCATACATGCACGACATCTACTGGTAACACAGCTAACCCTTCCATTGCACACTGCCATGCACTACATCTACTGGTATCTTCATGCATGGAAAATGAATGACAACTTACTGTTGAATTGTACCGTGCTGAAGCTGAGCCTAAGGAACACAGCAGTGATCACTGCAGTTTCCTTCTTGTCGCTGATATTTAAATGCTTTTGTAGTTGTGCCTGAACTGCAACTCATCCTTTTTATCTCAGAAATTAAACAAACAACTAAAAAAAAAACTATTTAAAAAACGTTCAATACAGCAAAGGAAACAACAGGATTTCAAATAAACCGCTCATTCGCCAGAACTTGAGATATCGGTATCCTGAAATGTGACGTCACTTGGTACAGTTCTTTTCCCCACAACTAATTGTAAAAAGTTAATAAAAAAAAAATATCTACATAGTTTGTAACATAATTCAATATTTATGTAACACATTTTTTCCAGTTTCTTTACAAACCAGTTGTGCTTTGCTCAGATTTGTCGGATCTGTAGTTTAGCCAGAGCTTCAATCAGTGACAGGCTGATTGTATAAAGTGGCTACTGATCTGTTCAATCAGAAAGTAATAACGAGATAACCATATAACTATCAGTTGAAATGAAAGTGCAAGACATGGCATACTGCAAAGGAATATAGAAATCGCACGGGTGCAGTGAAAAGTTAAACAGTGGCTACCTGCCATCACTTTGTTTTTAAAATGCGTGTTTGCTTGTTAACATATTAAAATGAAAGGTTTAATTGTAAGTTTCATTTATAAGCCCAACTTTAAGACAGATGACCAGAATTTTTACTGATGAAGTTTAATCTGCAGAAACTATTGATAAAGCACAGTAAATGCATAGGGTAATCATGGTATTCCACAATCAATGTGCAAATGTACAATGGTAAACATTTACAAAATATTAGTGAAATACATTTATTCTGCTGTTACTTAAATATTTATGTTAAGTCACCTTATTAAACTGGCTGCAAGGAAGTTGGTCTTTACTGTACAGTTCCTAGTAATTAGCCAACTACACAATATTCCTGACCAGAACAATCATGTAAATGATTTTCAAGCTTTACTGAAAGATTGCACATGTGGTAACTATTTATTTAATTATCCCTGACCCAATAGGGGATGAAACAAGTATGTTTCTACACGATACATTTCAAAAACATCAAATCTACAGCACCTTTAACTTAACTTAGGATGATCCATTGAACTATTGTACCAAACCAACATTTGGTTCAAAAAGCCCCTTCTCAGTATTAGCAGATATTGCAAGGAGTAGTGAAACAAGTTATAAAGAACATGAATTTAATTCTGAGGGTTTTTGAGCTAGACATATCATTGAATTCACTGAATATGTAATGTAACAAGTCATTTGGATTGCACAGGAAATAGGCAATTACTCTTTGCAGGAGAATTATAGGACTGTTGATGGCTTGTCAGCTGCTCTGCATTGCCATCAAATTGCCCGTAGAGGCGGCAATGTTATTATTTTGATGTCTACATTCAGTCCTAATACACAATATTAAGTGATGGGGAGACAGCGGGGGCTGAGGTTTGATTAGATGGATATAGATTTAACTTGACTGAGTATCTACCCTGGGAAATTTCATGAATATGTAACTCATACAATTTATGAGCGAAGCCTTCCTCTCTGCCTTCTGCACACAATTGCAGACAGCATGTTCCTTCCTCCCCCTTCTTAAAGATGGAACTAATTAACGTTATTGTAGGTAATGTGCTTTTCCAACTGACTTAATGCACGCCAAAGCTAAAAAGAATTGCTTCTAATTTAGGCCTGAACTAAGTTTTGAACAAATGCGCCACACTTTTTTGTCTCGTAATAACACAATTAGCAGAGTTTCGACTAACCTGACCTGCCCCACTAAATGGAAGTTGCCACTGTTTTGACATCCACTGTTTTGACACTGTTGTCTCAGACTGCACTAGCTCTATGTTCCAAACTCAACTGGGAGACTGAAAAGCTTTAAGAAATTATATTAGAACTGCTTTATTTCGTTATTGTCTATCTAATCCTTATTCCAATCATACAGTAATAAGCTGATAGGAAATAATGCAATTTTCCATGAGGACATGTGCATCGACAACAATTAATATTTCAGGGTTACAGCCTCAGCAGAAAGGTTAGGGAAGGGTTGTACTTGTATGCAATTCATAACCATTATTACAGCGAGCGCCACAGTCAAGGATGGGAAGTGCTGAATAATAGCAGATACAAAGAAAATATAAGACATAGATCAGGTTCAAATGTTGTGACTACGGGGTTATAACAGCTTTCTAGTTTGGTTTCTGTAACCCTGAAGTGTGAGAAATCTGGCAGTAATGCTAATATAAATGAAAATAAAATAAAATGTCAAACATTTTGACTACAAGTCTTCCTCAATGTCTTTTATGTTGAAGTGAGTTTTGGTTCACTTTCTTACATCCCTGGGTCTCCACATTAACTCGATGGTAGGCGGAAACAGGAAGTCGGCCATCTTGGAGAAAGTGCGTAGCTGCACACTCGAAACGATTCCCATGCGATCAGCTGCGGGCCAGGCAGTGATTGGTTACCCCGGGGCGCCGGGCTGATTGCAGGGAGGAGTTGGGTAGTACAAAGGGGACGCAGCTATGTGAGTACAGCCCCTTGCGCTGAAAACATAACATAAGACCGGAGCCTGTATTGTTTTGTTTTGTTACGTATTGCTTTTGTGTTTTACAGAAGAGCATCCAGGAGCTGTTGCTATGGAGCCAGCACGAACCCCTGAGCACTTCCTTTCACGACGCAACACACGCACGCACCACGACCCCGGAATTCGTGCACGGAGGACGTGGGACGGGACAGTGTCCATTATTATTTGTTTGGGTCTGCAAGCCCGCCATGTACTCCACCGATACCATCGTTGGTAGTGCAGCTTTTTTTGTTACTGTAAATAAAACACGGATTGTTTTTGGAAGAAATACTGTCTGGACTATCACTTTGTTCCTCACACCACTTGCACCTGACAACAGGCAGTTAAAGAAAAACCACAAAGAAATTGAGTTCTATTATTTCCGATTGAAAGATATAAAGTAGAGATTCAGCTTTATAATAAAAAAACACATTATTACATAACCTGCAAAAACTAATTTCATACTTTGACAAAGGTATTTGGGCACCCTTTCATTAATATTTTGTGTACCCACCCTTTTGCTTCCTTTACAGCTTGCCGTTTTTTTGAATTTTGAAACCAGTTCCTGGTATCTTCCCGGAGATATTTTTGCCCATACTTCAACACATACAGCTCTGAGTTCTGCAATCGACTTTGGTTTCCTTTTTGCAGCAGCAGCCTTCAAGTCAATACATAACACCTTGGGATTCAAGTCTGGGGACTGAGATAGCAAATCCATAACTGTAATCTTCCTTTTCTTCAGAAATTCCTTTGTAGACTTCGCAGAATGCTTAAGGTCATTATCCTGCTGGAATAGAAACGTCCGTCCAATAAGCCTTCTACCACTGGGTAACAAATGAGAGTGCAAAATTTCTTGATATTTTGCAGCATTCATTGATCCTTCTACAATACAGAGGTCACCAGTGCCTGAGGAAGAAAAACAAGTCCACACCATCACACAACCTCCACCATGTTTAACACAGGGCATGATGAACTTTTCTTTAAATTCTTCTCCTCTCTTCCTCCAAACATATTGTTGCTTTCTTGATGAAAAACGTTATATTTTGGAGTAGTCTGACCATAAAATTTGGTTGAAGAAATCATCAGGATTCTTCAAGTATTTAATGTAAAACAAAAAGGTAAATGACCTTGAGTGGCCCAGTCAGAGCCCTGACCTAAATCCAATCGAAAATTCGTGGCATCACTTGAAGATTGCTGTCCATCAACACTCCCCAAGGAACTTGACAGAGCTTGAACAGTTTTGTAAAGAAGAATGGTCAAATATTGCCAAATCTAGGTGTGCAAAGTTGGTAGAGACCTATCCCAACATACTCACAGCTGTAATTGCTACCAAAGGTGCTTCCACCAAGTATTAACTCAGGGTGATGGAGACTTATCCAATTATGATCTTTCAGTTTAATATTTTTAATATATAATTGTTTTCTCAATAAAAACTTTTTTCCCCTTAACAGTGTGGAGTATGGTGTGTAGATAAGTGGAAAAAATCCTTGAAACTTTGAGGCACTGACACAACAAAATGTGAAATAAAGTTCAAGGGGGTGCAGACTTTCTATAGGCACTGTATATATATATATATATATGGTCAAAAAAAATGTGGACGCAGAAAAAAAGCAGAGGTCTTGGGGTCTTAAGCCACCAGCAGAAGAAGAATCTCATTATTCTATTCTGACTAACACGTTTCATATATAATGCATTTTCTCCACCAGCCAGCAGAAAAGAGTCCACCGTAATTTATTTTAATAAACTTAACTGTTACACACTGCCAACGTATGTTTAAAATACAATATTAATATAGCATTTAGATTTCAAGACCATGTCACTTTAAATTTTCTAAGCAAAGTTGTTAAAGCAGGTGAAAGTCAGACAAAAACCAAGCACACCCTATTGACTTAATTTGTTAAACTTAATAAATTGCCGAGAAAATAATTAGATATCATTCTGTACATATGAAATGTATCTATTTAGTGTAAAAGAAGCAATTCAGACAAACTTTAGTTCTGGAGCAAGGTATATTACACAGCTGTATCTTGCAACAAATGTGGTTGATGGAAAACCTCCTCCCAAAAGTAATTTTAAAAAAACAAACAGAAACAGTAATTTTAATTATAATTAAAAACATTTATTATCATTTTGCTCCCATAGTGTCGTCTGCGTGATTGACAGTGACAGAGAGAAAACTCAGACACAGAATTCCCCTCTTCTTCCTTTCTTTGGTGGACAAATAGTATTTTTCATTAAAAAAAAAAGTTTTATACAAGCACACTAGTGTAACTTCACAACTCGCATGGTCTCTCGACTTGCTCGACAAATTCAATTGATACTCTTGTAAAAAGTGTACTTCCAAAGAAAATTATGAGTACAGCCGGTAGGAGAATCGTCCGATCAGCAAAATAAGATTCCAAGATTAACAGCCAACAATTAAATAAAGATTTAGAAGCATCAGACATAATAGTACACTAAATAACTGTACAAAAACACCTGAACACAGAAGAGTTGTATGCATGTAGACTTCGCTGCAAACCACTTTTAAAGTAAACGTGAGATTCAGACACTACTCTACTTCTTTTAATGAATGAACATTCTGTGATAATTCCTCTTGATATTTATGTCAAGCCAACCTTGATCTTTTAGATAGAGGAGAGTGACATTTTCTGTTTGATTTGTGATTCTTATTTTAATAACTGATAAGCAACTTAGTAAATGTGTGATTGATAATGACAGCAAGGCGACATTTGCACAGCAGTTTCTGAAGGACCCCTAAACTGGGTACTAAGCAACCTGGCTCAGAGCTTTTAGAATGTCAATTAAAATGCCACAATAAACTGTCAGTCAAATACTGTATTAAGAACAATTAATTCATTAAAAAAAATTAAACAGGAAAACACACACATGGTATTGAAATAATATTTCATAAACGTTTAGGGAGTATCCATAATTTATTTATTTAATAAAAATCGTAGTATTAAATCCCTTCAACGTAGCGCCGCAGCAGAACCTCCAAAATAATAGCTGATACGGCCAAATCATAGCCATTGGCATCTCTGTAAACATGGAGGTGGTTCAATCACGATATGGGGGTGTTTTAGCAGTTCAGGGACTGGAGACATTCATGTGACTGAAGATCAAATTAATGCAGCCATGTATCAACACATTCTGCATGATTAAACTGGAACAGTGCTTAAACAAAGTTCGAACAATAGCATTCAAGGTCCTTTAGCAGAGGTTAATGACCTCATATCGACCAATCAGGTTAAAGGAAATCACCAATCCATTTTCTAATGTACATTAGAATGCATTACTCATTATGCTACTTAAGCAATTTTCTCACAATAGGCTATTAGAATCTCACTAATTAAAATCTTATAGAGGAACCTCAAGGGTGGCCTGCTTTACTTGAATTGTCTAGATTGTTGTTTTGTTGTTGTTAAAAGACACAGCACAGGGAATCATTCTGAGAGAGCATATCAGTGAGTTCCAGCTGTATTGGTGGAAAAGTACCACAGACAAACCTTTACAGTGGACAAACCTTCACAGAACACCAAAAGAAAATACGCTCTGCTAGATTGTAAAGTTAGCCCTGGTGTGTTGGTAACTAATGGCAGTAAAGCCGCAGATCCTTTAGTAAAAACCTTTTTGTGATCATCAAATTATTTTCCACTTAGGTGAAAACTTTTTACTTGTACATCTATAATTAAAATAGTAATGACATTTTTCCATTTTCTTTTTTAACAATATTTATGCCTCTGTACGTTCAGAAACTCTCGTATTATGATTCTGTGATTACTGTTAATCTGTCCTGAAGTTTCAAATGTCTGGAAATAATCATTGGCAGATCTAGTTTTGTCATGCTGTGTCTTTACAGTGGTTATAACTGGGAATGATTTGCATTTAAAAATATGATATCTGGTGCCACACTAGGTTAAAGAAAGCTTAGCTTTCAGGTTGCATTTCCTTGATCAACTGGAGAGTAAAGTTGTCTCAATGGCTTCTTTCCTGTAGAAAAAAAACCCGCCTTGTTTCTTTCCAAACTGCACATACAGTATGATGAATGAAAGTTCACAGCAGGTCATTTGTGTGCTATTATTTTGTTAGATACAACACTTTTAATATTTATGGGTTACTGAGTCTGGCTTACAAGCACAATGTGCTCTAGCAGATTTTAAAACAGAGTTGCACAGGGCCGACTTAGAACATTACTAGGTTAAATAAAACATTGATAGATGAACAAATTGACACAACTGCAAGCTCACAGATAAGGCTAACCCAGTCGTAACAGTCGTGTTACATGTTCCCATGTGTTGCTACAACTGTTTACGTAAGGTGTGTATTGTTTTAATTTTTAATTTTTATTTTTTTTTTACATTTTGACCACTTTTTTAAACTTTTAAATTGCATTCCCTGCCTCAAGATGGCTTCTCATGTACCCGCATGGACCTCTCAGAACTACATTTCCCATCATCCTCCTGCTCACTGGTAAATCCATCTCAGTTACATATGTGAGCAGAAGGATGATGTACCCTTTAACATGTATCCAGTTTGTTACATTCAGTAAACATGTAGCTTGTTCAGAGTAATATTGGCGCTTGCCGGTGTCAGCCTTAACCTTTCAGATTCCCTTTGCAGAAATCTCATTAGACTTATGAAAACAAACCTGTCTCATGCCTACTACAGCAGGTTATTAATGAACCCCTTTCAAAAAATGGAGATCCTTAATCGTAGATAGATGTGTGAAATTTTACTTTCCCAATGGTACCAATGGCATCAAGTATGTCATTCTGCAGTATTTTGTGGTGCTCCCCTTATCTGTTACTAACAAAACCCCACACCATTTAAAATAAAGTAAAAGTAAGGGAAAAGCAACATGAGCTGCTAAATTACTGTGGACAAGAATGTAAAGACAGGATACAACACATTTCACAATCAGAAGACAAAGAGGCCAAACATAACTAGTATTTCAATAATAGTTATTCAATTATGATTATATTCATCAAAATAGGCATCTTGGTTAACCACAGACATCGAATGTCAGTCCTTTTTTATCATAGGTCGTTGAATTCCCTTACTCAGAATACCCTTTAGCATTCAATACATTTTCTCAAAGTAATTCAAGTCCTCAAAGATGTTTTTGTTTCCATTCTGAAACTATCACCGAAATTAAAAACCATGAAAAAAAAGATCTTGCGTAACCGTTTGCATTTCTTTCTCAAAGCGAGCATGTTTGAAGAAAGGTTAAATCTCAAATAACTTTCATCTACAGGCCTTCAAACAAGAACCCCATGTGAAAGCAAATACATTTGGACAAAATGTTTTTTCAAATAATTCAGTGAAATCTTATCTGGTTCACCATATGGGGGCTGAATGTTCGCCAAATATTTTGCTCGAATAGACTACAAAATATTTGGCAAGGTGCCTAGTGTGTCCTTTGCAGACTTGCAACTATAGCTCGCAAGGCCTATGGTTGCCATTTTTTATTCTTCCATTCCAGGAATTATATTTCCTTCAGATTGAAGCATGGGAATAATATTATACTGCTGTTACTATGTTGTTGATTGCCTCTTTATGATGCTTCTTTATCCAAACTGTACCATATTGTTTTTTCGCAGGATTACAGGATTTGAAACCCCAATGAAAGTGAAAAGCAGGGAGATTCCATTTGTCATACAATTACTGAATATCAGAAAAAGTCTATTCCTGGCTATGGCTATTTATGAACCACATACAGTATCAAATTCTTCAAGAATCATGCAATATAAACCTTCACATATCAAATCCAGGGTTTAATCCTTTATGCTTTATTAATCCTCAGATATCAAAATCCATGTTGGCCAGGTTGTGGAATACCTACTGTAATGATGCTACATTCCCACCCTATGGTTGACACTTACTTGAGCACTAATATCACCTTTAATCCTTGGGGGAAATGACCTAAATCCCAGGTTTGCCAGCTTGCAATAAAACCGTTATCAAAACAGAGGCATTAGCAATGTTATTAGTTGTATATTGTTATTATCATTTCTTGAGTAGAGCTCAGTTTAATCATAATAATTACAATCATAAGCACAAATAACTGCAGTATCAATATTAATGATGCTATCTCTTTCACACTGCACATTACAATTATTTCATTGAACTTCTGCCAAGTCAATTGCAGATGAAACAGCCTTTTGGTCTATTCCATTCTTGTCATCAAAAATCAATGATAAGCTATTTCAGAGATTTAAACTCTGATATCAATACTCATTTGTTTTTTTTTTCGAGGACTGATCCATTACTATAGCTCTAGCTATCTATATACCAACAGCACTTAAGCTTTCCAATATATGGCTCTATTATCTCCAATAGAACATAGAACAGATTTTTTGAGTTATTCATTTTACTTTTTGATGTTTAGTCTAAAGAGACTAAAGCATGCTGAAAGCATTTTGAAGACTGAACTTTAACTTCAGTATACAGCTGTTACAATCAGAAGCAGGAGGGAACTACTAAAAGAGGCTCACTAATGTCATACATATATAGCAGGCCTAAGTCATTAATCATCTAGCTGATTCCTTGGGAGAGAAAATCACTAAGCTTGCTTTGTAAAGCAATCACCCCCCTACACATGGCATACTATGCACAGCCACGTAAAATAACTTTTTAAGGTATGTCTGGTGAAATTATTCCCCTTTAATACGCATTACGGAACTTATTTTTAGTAAATGGTTGAAGTGTAAGTGAAATGGTCTTTGCAATTCCACCGGTAATGGAAAACACTGAGGAAAATGACTTCAAGATAAATTTCAACTCTGCAATGCATATGTATGAAGAGTGGTGAGATATTGCCAACACAATTATTTAAAAAATGAGACATATATTTGGCTTTTGAAATACTTCTGGGAAATATTCTACATTTGGCTTCTCAGGATTAATGCGTACAGATTCCTATTAGCCAAGCAGACTTAATTACTGCCGTACAAAGGTATCGTTTAGGAGATCGTAGTAAAGCTAAAATGTAAAAAATAAAAAAAAAAGATGAAGGTAGAACCGGTCCACCCAAAATATCTAAATCTATTTGTTAACAGTGCATGGGAAGCCTCCCTATAAAAACAAAGCGTATACTTATTATATTGGTACTACTAATGTGGTAACAGGTTCTACAAACTGTTAGTATCACGTAATACATCTTACTCACTTATAAAATGACATTGACAGGCATCTATAAAGCCAAGCCAACATGTGCTGCAGTTCCAGTAGAATAGCTCACAAATCCCTTTCATTATTATACAGAACTACTATGTTCAGTTTTACTATACTGATATTTTAATTTCTGTTCAAAGGCCAATAACATACTTTTTTATTTTACATATTCATATTAAAATCAATGACAGAAAATATAGGTAAACTAGTTATGCCAAAATAGGTGACATTCTGCTATTTTTTCTTTCTCCATTGGTGGAGTTGTGCTATGTTTTCGTCCAGTGTTGCTGCACACTGCAGGGTGTGTTATCTGTAGGATGAGCTCCAAAGTTTGGGATGGTCCGTTCAAAGCAATGTGCCAGATGTTTCCTCCAGGCCATCACCCCAGGGGAGTGCCCATGATATTGCCGGATGAATGACGTCAGGTAATATGGGTGACCAGCATGGCCCCAGAATTAACAGGAATATTTTGGATAAAATACAAATGTTCTGCCACTATCTACTCTATAGAATAACACCCTGCCTATTGAGGCAGCTGGGAGATGGAGTTCTTAAGGACTATCTCCCAGCAGCAATCCAATATGGGGTCAGGCTACAAACCTACTTTACAAACAGTGGAGAATACCAGACCTTATTTAATTAATCAGAACAGTCTATAAATAAAGTGCTGGCCTCAGTGCTTTTGTTTTTATAACGAATGGTACTAATCTTCACAGCATACTACAGTACATATTCTCTAAAGGCTTGTGATTGTAATCCTCTAGTGAAAATGTTAAGTCTGTAATCACACCATAGCCAGTGACTGAGGTAATGACCAGTGTTATAATCATTAACGAAAACGGAATCTGAAACAGAATTGAGAAAAAAACAAAAACTAAACTGAAATAAAAAATTACACAACAAAAACAAAGGAGAAATAATAATACTGAATGTGTTTTCCGTTGCTAGCAAGCAGGGAATAAATTATTATTTTAATATTGCCATTTCTCATTGGGTGATTCATATGTCAGTGAACATAATAATATATGATGTGTCTGTACTATGACAGGTCATATGGTGCAAGTTCACTTGGGAGTAGTTGATGCGACAAGCAAAAATGTGCAGCGATGCGACAAAATGAATGGAACCTATACTTTTGATAAGTATCTTTCACACCACAGGCGACATGACAGGCGACACCAGGGCGACACCGGAGTGATGCAAAATAAATAGGATTGAATCCTATGTTTTTTTTGTGATTTGTCGTGTGACAACTAGGAATTGACCAATCAGAGAACAGCTTCAATGCACATGGTCCAGCAGGGTGAAGCAGTAATCAAAATGATGGAGGAAAACATAATACTTGCTGTGGAAAAATACCCAGAGTTTTATGACAAAGACCATCGCAATTATAAAGATACAAATTTGAAAGGTAATATATGGGAGTCCATTTCGAAGGAACTGGATAAGCCTGGTATGTATGATTTATTGCCATATATGTTGAAATACAGTCACAGAAGGCACTCATAATTACATCACGTTGACAAATATGTCTTGACCATAATTTTGTCAATAGCAATTTTTTTATAGTTTTATAGATCTGGCAGTTTTTAAATCTGTTGCACCGGTCACTTCTGGTGTGTATGGTCATGTCGCTGCAAAAGTATCTTGTTGCCTGATGAAAAATCGCATCCCCTCTGGTGTGTGGCGATCTTAATGTAAAAAAAAAATAGTTGTCTGTTCTACAGTGAGTTTGCTTTCCACACCAACAACAAGCGCTAGACAAGAGTGCTTCATTATGGTTTTCATAAGTCATATAAAAAAAGCAACAGAAACACAGATGATTGACAAAGTGAAATCTATTTACCAAGCTAACTTAAATATTTATTTTTAAATATTTAATATTTAAAAATTAAATATGTATTTTTTCCCAGATTTAACTTAAATCTTGTATTTTTTCCCCAGAGTTATAAATGTTGTGAATATATATATATATATATATATATATATATATATATATATATATATATATATATATATATATATATATATATATATATTTTTTTATGTGTACATTCAGATATAATTTATAAATCTAATTACAAGATTTAACATTTAGCTAAATATTTAACTAAATCTTAAATCTCTTAACAAGATTTAACATTTAATTTAAAAAAATATTCAGCGAAAAAAGGCACTTTACAGAGCGTTTAAAAGGGACCAAAAACAAAGTACACAGAAAGAGTACTTGGAACTGCAAACACAAGTCAAAAAGGAAGTTAGAAAGGCCAAGAGAGAGATAGAAATCAATATTGCTAAGGGGGCTAAAACCAATTCCAAAATATTTTTCCAATATTATAACAGCAAGAGAACATTCAAAGAGGAGGTCAAATGTCTAAGAGACACAAATGGCAAAATCATAGATGAAGAAAAAAAATAGCAAATATATTAAATGATTACTTTTCACAGGTTTTTACAAAGGAGGACACGGACAACGTGCCCCACATGTCGACCTGTTCCTATCCAATTTTAAATACCTTTAGCATAACAGAGGCAGAAGTGTTAAAGGGGCTAGGAGCTCTTAAAATAAACAAATCCCCTGGGCCGGATGAGATCCTCCCAATAGTACTCAAAGAAATGAAAGAAGTTATTTATAAACCGCTACCCGAGATCATGCAACAGTCTCTTGACACAGGGGTTGTACCGACAGACTGGAAAATAGCAAACGTAATACCGATCCACAAAAAGGGAGACAAAACCGAACCAGGTAACTACAGACCAATAAGCCTGACTTCTATTATATGTAAACTTATGGAAACTATAATAAGATCCAAAATGGAAAATTACCTATATGGTAACAATATCCTGGGAGACAGCCAGCATGGTTTTAGGAAAGGGAGATCGTGTCTAACTAACCTACTTGACTTTTTTGAGGATGCAACATCTACAATGGATAATTGCAAAGCATACGACATGGTTTATTTAGATTTCCAGAAAGCTTTTGACAAAGTCCCGCATAAAAGATTAATTCTCAAACTGAATGCAGTCGGGATTCAAGGAAATGCATGCACATGGATTAGGGAGTGGTTAACAGGTAGAAAACAGAAAGTACTGATTAGAGGAGAAACCTCAAAATGGAGTGAGGTAACCAGTGGTGTACCACAGGGATCAGTATTAGGTCCTCTGCTCTTCCTAATCTAATGATTTAGATTCTGGTATAGTAAGCAAACTTGTTAAATTTGCAGACGACACAAAAATAGGAGGAGTGGCAAACACTGTTGCAGCAGCAAAGGTCATTCAAAATGATCTAGACGGCATTCAGAATTGGGCAGACACATGGCAAATGAAATTTAATAGAGAAAAGTGTAAAGTATTGCATGCGGGCAATAAAAATGTGCATTATAAATATCACATGGGAGATAGTGAAATTGAAGAAGGGAACTATGAAAAAGACCTAGGAGTTTATGTTGACTCAGAAATGTCTTCATCTAGACAATGCGGGGAAGCTATAAAAAAGGCTAACAAGATGCTTGGATATATTGTGAGAAGTGTTGAATTTAAATCAAGGGAAGTAATGTTAAAACTCTACAATGCATTAGTAAGACCTCACCTAGAATATTGTGTTCAGTTCTGGTCACCTCGTTACAAAAAGGATATTGCTGCTCTAGAAAGAGTGCAAAGAAGAGCAACCAGAATTATCCCGGGTTTAAAAGGCATGTCGTATGCAGACAGGCTAAAAGAATTGAATCTATTCAGTCTTGAACAAAGAAGACTACGTGTGATCTGATTCAAACATTCAAAATCCTAAAAGGTATAGACAATGTCAACCCAGGGACTTCTTTGACCTGAAAAGAAACAAGGACCAGGGGTCACAAATGGAGATTAGATAAAGGGGCATTCAGAACAGAAAATAGGAGGCACTTTTTTACACAAAGAATTGTGAGGGTCTGGAACCAACTCCCCAGTAATGTTGTTGAAGCTGACACCCCGGGATCCTTCAAGAAGCTGCTTGAGGAGATTCTGGGATCAATAAGCTACTAACAACCAAACGAGCAAGATGGGCCGAATGGCCTCCTCTCGTTTGTAAACTTTCTTATGTTCTTATGTTCTAACATTTAGCTAAATATTTAACTGGCCAGCTAAATCTGGAGTTTGTATGCAAATGAGCTCAGCCCGCTTTGTGCTTTCACACAATTTGATTGGCTCTTGTAATGATGAAATTTGCATATTTTCAGATTAGCATTTCCATACAAACCGCAGATTTAAGATATTTAAGAGTATATTTAGCTAAATGTTAAATCTTGGTAAGAGATTTAATATTTAGTTAAATATTTAGCTAAATGTTAAATCGTGTAACTAAATTTATAAATTATATCTGAATGTACACAAAATACAAGATTTAAGTTAAATCTGGAAAAAAGACGCTTTTTTTACACATGGCACCCCATATACGTATAGATTTAATCAAATATTTTAAACACATATATCAAACAAAATCACAGAAAATGCAAACAAAAATACAGATCAAAGAATCATGATAAGTTTTCAGTATGAAACGTGACACACTGTCAAAATGAAAAAATTAGAAACTTAGTATCGGGTATGACCTCCCTGAGCATTAACACAATCCTGGCAGCGTTGATGCATAGACCTGATCAGCCTCTGGATAGACTGCTGTGGGATGTTCCACCACTCTTTCTATGCAGCTGCAGCCAGCTGGCGAAGGTTGGCTGGTCACGGTTGTCTTTACGCGATTACGCAGATGGATCAATCGGATGTGACGGTCCTGGGCCGGTGTGGTGACCCTCTGCCTTCCAGGACGTGGCCATTCTCCTGGTTTCCTGGTTTCTCTGGACTAGTCTGCTGATTGTTGAAGCAGAACATCTCATTCTCCAAGCAACATCTCTCACAGACAGGTCGTCTTCAATCATGCCGATAGCAACCAGGCGATCTTCATTACTCAAGCGGGGCATGGTCGTATCTTTCACTGTTCTTGTGTTAATTAAAATCATGTCTTTACGAATGGCTAATTATACAGATTCTTAATCAACTCATTTTGGCAATTTTGACTCAACTCAAATAACAAACACTGAGCACCTGGCGTTTTTATGAAATCACATGACTTGAAATCAGTATTTTGTTATCCCAAGGAACAAAACTACTCAAACAATCAACAAACATATCAGCTCACTATTTAAAATGTAAATAACATTATGTATGTGCCCAATGAGCTATTGATGTAAAACTTAGACTGTTACATTTTCACTGGACATCAGTATATATAATAGCGTTCATAGCCAAACTGAAACTGAAACTTGAACTGAAACATTTTATAAAATATAATACAGAAATAGAAACTGAAATAAAAAATCTCAACTGAAATAACACCGGTAATGACTTTTACCATATGAGTGCCTCATACAATGCACAACTGAAAGCGAGCATGGAAGTGGTATTATATTACTGTGCAATGACACAGAAATATAATGTACTAAACATATAAGAATTCTCCCTGGACCACGGCTGCTGTATCACCCTAATCAAATGTGTATCGATATTACTAAACAAACACACCATGGCCTGCCTGGCCTTGGAATAACAAACTACTTCTGACAAGTAACGATTCATTACTCCAGTCATAAATTACTTACCAGGCTCATTATTTATATCTACCATTTCCTAACCTTCGCCTTAAAACAAGCTAAGTGACTAATGTTGATTCTGATTGTGAAAGCTATGGCAGGCAGTTGTGGGCGAGACTAGTGAAGGATTTATGTTTGTGTTTCTGTGTGTGTGTGTGTGTGTGTGTGTGTGTGGGGAGGGGAGGGGAGGGAGGGGTCTCCACAAGGGCTGGTGATCCATTAAACTGCACTTTCTTGTGGGTGAACTTTCAAATGACCAGTCTCTAAAACCATGTTCCTCAAACAAGACAAGTATATTGTAACTGTATCCCAGAAACTATATAATGAATAGTTCTCCCACATAGCCTCCCTTATCATTTACAAAGAATAAGTATCTTCATTTTAATTGCTTTTTTACATTTCCATTTCTGTGGCGTTTTCAATCATTCAGAGTGGTTCTGGATTGTGTTTCTTGCAGTTTTAGTTATTATCATTTTTTACTTGCTTTGAGTTTGGAGTGCTTTGACTGCACATAGTGATTCAATTCCAATCATGTGACTTTTCAACTCTGGTAGCCTCAGCTACTCTACACACACACACACACACACACACACACACACACACACACACACACACATATATATATATATATATATATATATATGTGTATGTATGTGTGTGTGTGTGTGTGTGTGTGTGTATATGTGTGTGTGTGTGTATGTGTATATATATATATACACTGTATATGTAGAGTAGAAAGAGTAATAAAATAGTAAGGGAAATGTTCATAAGTTAAATGGCATTTGAAGTGACTTTGATTTTGAATAATAACGAACTGTGAGGACCTGCTTAAATATTGTGCAGGTGTGGTGTGTTCACCTTCCTGTTGCAGGTTTAGATATCCTGCAGAGGAAGCAAACCTGTGTTTGCGAATTATATCTAAAATATAATACAGCAAAGTTACAGCCAAATTATAGATTTTTCTGTATCGTTGGGCTCTTATTTTGCTGGTCCCTCAAGCAACGTCATAGAGAAAGAGGTACTGTAAGAGAAGCAGTAAGGTTGGCAACAGATTGGGAAGTTCTCTTGCCTATCTGATGCAAACAGCAACAAGAAAGCACATTTTTACAGCACCCATCCCTGCTTAAAAATACCCAAGTAAGAGTTGAAACACAGAAGAAATGAGAAAACCTACACTGTATACAAGACAGGAACAGTAAGAAAAATGTTTTGGTGACCTTGGTAATTGAATCTGTAGCATGGTTTCATTGTAACGATTAATACAAAAAAAAGACTTGAAATGACACTTACCTGGTACACCTGGTGGTGTTTTCAGGTATTTTCCATTAAAATGTTGAATTACTACTTCACATTTTTCAGTTGACTCCATTCTAGAATGATACAATAAATATATATATATATATATATATATATATATATATATATATATATATATATATATATATATATATATATATATCTTCAAAATCAAGTAAATTCTTTAGTAAAACATTTATGAATAATGTTTTATAAAGAGAAAGATACAAGATGATTCAAGCACTTACTTATAGTACTTTAAGAACTTGTTTTCTGAAATGAATCTCTCTATGGACAACTTAATTGATAACACCAGACAAAATACATCAAAGGCTTAATATTATCTGTGAAAATTATTCTATAGTTGTTCTTATTATAAGAAAATATTTTAAATAAAAACATATTTTTGCCAGTGAGATTTCAAAATAAATATTAAAATACACCCCATATACTGTACTTGCAACAACACAAACATCACATATGCGTACGTAATGTGAAGGCCATAAAAACATGCACAACTGTTTCAGTCAATGAGAGGTGCCATGGCCAGTCACACATTGTCCTCCACAGAGAAAGCCAGGGTGAGGCCCTTTTCACAGCCTACCTTCATTTGAAAAGCTACCTCAGAAAGAATGTGCCCATTTTAAATGAGAATTGCACAATTAGATGCAGTAGGGAATTTTCAATGCGGTACCTGGACACACAAGAAACTCCCCTACTGCCTACCACTGTCCAGTGCAAAGAGAAGCTTCAGAAATACCCTAATTAGAATGTGTTGGTAATCTGTAGCCTGCCACACAGTAGCTCAGCCTGGGGGTAAATCCACTGAGAGAAATAATTATCAATGTCATTAAGCATTCTTTTCCTGAAGAATGACCTGTTAAATGACCCTAATGGATTACGATAACGTTAATCTAGAGTGCAAACAGTTTACCCTCTTTGATATATATTGTTTTCCCATAACATCAGGTAATTCACAGACTATACAGTATACCACTTATTATTAACCCCTTATTTGACCCCCAGACATTTCTGGTATTACCTTACACTTAGACTAATGCGCCTTCTGCATCAAGTATGTGCCGAATAAGGAGTGTATGATTTATTGCGTTTCTTCAAGGACTTTGTGCAAAACGTAAAGCGCAATGAAACCCTCTCAAGACAATTAGAAGCAGGTAGCCAGCCTGTACACACAAATAAGCCCCCGCATTCACATACTGAGCATTTTAATAGAATGCAAACCTGGCAAACCCGACCCCTCTGCTAACCCCGTTGGCATCCCTCAATATCCTTGTGGAAATGACGTGACCGAAAGGCTTGAGCATGTTCTCCAGCTCCTGCTCGTCCATAGAAATGGGGAGATTGGAAATGTACAGGTTTGTGGGGTCCTGCTCTTGTTGCTGGAAAACAAGAAAAAAAGAAATGCATTTTCAGTAATCATGTTAAAGGATGATTTGCTGGGGAGAAGATACACAGTTGGTCGCTGTACGCCTACAGTAGTTTCTATGCCGGACTGAAGTTATGTCACCCACCATGATGCTGTTCATCTCTGAAAGCGTTTTAGCAAAGGCTCTGTGTTGCTCCCTGACCCACAAAATATTACTTCAATATATAAGCATGCAGCAAAAAGGCCAGAAAAGAGCCTTATTGTGTTTAATGTGTCTGCAATCAATTAAAAGGTCATGGTGTTCTCAGGTGGGGCACTGTTAATGGAACAGACCCTGAAATGGGGGCACACTGATCACAATTCTATTTTATGGAATGCATCTAAACAAAGCATCAGAATGCTTTAAAAACCAAAACATAAACCACAAAAAAAAACCTGATCAATGATGGAATGGTGGTTGTTGATAACATTTTAGTTTAGGGTTCTGTTATGCTGGTAGGTAGTTATAGACAATTTATAAACACGTTATGGTAATATTACATCATTCATATATTGTACTACTTATGCAAGTGGCAATATTTAGATCTGTCATAGATTATTGTTCTCAATCAGTAATTATCAGTTTGAAACAGCCTTGAAAAAAAAGGTAATTAAACTAGCGGAAACTATAAGGGTCTAGTTTACGTTACAAAGTCATAGAATATGTTACTATTTCTGCAATTAAATAATAAGCCTTTTCTATCCTTATATAATAATGATCATAACCTATCTTCATGACAAAGAACCCAAAATAAAGCTAATCAAAAATCTCTTCAGAAATCAGTCAAGATCACAGGGACCAACTGAAAGGAATGTGTCCTTATGGTATATCATCTATATGAAGAAAGCTAAATTAAACTATATCAGTATAGTTAATCAAGGAGTGTATATGTTTTAGGGGTGGTCTTAACATTTTACCTCAATAAATGCTAAACACTCACAAGGCTAACAGTATTACTGAATTTAGATATAATATTTCCTCAGCTGTGACTTATATTGTGTACAGTATATTAACTCCTTCACACAGATATATCCAACACACATATATATATTTTTTTTCTTAGCAGACGCCCTTATCCAGGGCGACGGACAATTGTTACAAGATATCACATTATTTCTACATACAATTACTTTATTATTATTTATTTTTTTTACACATTATATTTACATACAGGTACCCATTTATACAGTTGCTCAAGGGTGCAGCAGCAGTGTCCCCCTCCTGGGATTGAACCCTCAACCCGCCGGTCAAGAGTCCAGAGCCCTAACCACTACTCCAAGTCATGTCTTGATCCACAACAAATGAATAATGTAATTATTTCTATAAGAAACAGAAATTACAGAATCAAAACAATACAATATGGTACTTGATAATGAGTTTTTGTGAGTGTTTGCGATAGGGCTGTGGTTTAGTACGACACTGCAATAACAATAAATATCACTGGGCTGTAACATGCGATTCACTGCAGGTGTAGCTCAGTGTTTTGCATTACCATTCTTTTGAATTCAGGTCATAACATTCAGTCACGGCAAAGGGGAAAGAAAGATATTTTAGGATTCTTTGACCTTATATGGAAATGTTGTGTCACTTTGAACTCTAGCATTGAATTGAGGTAGATCGCAGGACCGTTAAGGGACAGGATGGTTTTTACAGGATTTCAAATTCACTACCTATAAACAGTAAGGAAGCTCTTTGGGTATCCTGGGTAATTATATCTAGGTCAGTGAATAAGGTGTTAATAAATACCACAGAAAAATGAGTAGGATGGCTAGACTTTGGGAAATCTACAGTAACAACATACAGTTTGAGAAAGCCTCTCTGCTGAGAAGAAAAAAGACTTCAATAAGTGTGCTCCTCCACCTATTACCTTAAGAAAATATGACGTTTGCCATTGTATTACTAAAGTATTTCCTCCAGTAGTACCACTTTATACGTTCAGTTAATAATGGCTAACGCACAAAGACTCCTCCACTTGACTAGACTAAACAAAGAATATACATTGTCCTATGTGTGCGTTAAATTAAAAAGGCTGGAGATTAAAAGCACGTAAACCCGTAAAGCATCTATAAAGCTCTGCAAAATGACCAACCTCTTTGAATGAGTTGTTTACACATGCAGTTGTATTTCTTCCATTTCACTCACAGATTCACACTGTTTTACAATTAAAATTTGAATTAGATGAATTGCTAAATTTAATTTACATTATAAACTTATGTTGAAAACATAAGATCTATAGGCTTAAAACTTAACAAAAACACTATTTAAAAAAATGAAAACCCTTTATTTTGCTTTACTAAACAATACAGAACATGAAGATATCTTTTTAACCTCCTAGTGCTGCATGTAGTTGAAGGAGCATGCCTATTTGGCTCACACTGCGAGTTGCAAACAGATTTGTTTTCCATCTTAAAGTGCCTTTGCGAATGTAAAACAAAATGTCAAAAATGCAAGATTCTGATAAAATACATGAAAATACTCAAGTAAAGCTTGTGTTTTCATGTATTCCCTTTTGGTCTGTAAAATTAGCATGTAACCCCAAAAAACACCTTCTAGTAGATAGTAGTAATCAGACTTTGGTTCATTATCTCAGACTGTAATTCTAGTCCTTTGTACTCAATGCATTTCTGTCAGAACCCTGCTAAAACAATGACACATGGACTTTGAAAAACAGTTGAAAGTTGTAGGTTTTTGCACACAAAAGCAGTTCTCTGGCAAAGGGATTAAGCACCTGAAGTAAGCTTTGCAAAGAATTCCTAATGCTAGCGTGGAGCCCTGAACCCCAGAAAACAAAAGTTTACCAAAGCCTGCTAAGCAAGTTCAGTGTTGAGCACAATTATTTAATAATAGAAGCAGCATGCTTTGGGACCCTGGAAGACCAGCACTGAAAACTCAAAGAAGCCACAGCAAGTCGCTATATAGTGAATGGGGAGAGAGGGGGATGCTTGAAGTGGGGGCTGGTCTGCCATGGTAACAGCCTCCCAGTGTTTCTAAAGCGTCCGGTTTAAAGTGTCAAGAGTCAGGGAATTATAAAACAAAAGTAGCTGTCAATCAGGAAAGCCTTGATGTGTTCCTTGGTCCAGAAGCTTTCTGCTTTGTGAATGGAGAGATCAATCACCACCACTGAAGCTTTGTTGTCAAACGTTTTCCAAATACTTTCACCATGCTGTTAATAACTTGGTGGATATGGACTGGGTGCCACAAATGTACAATATCAGCAAAACAGTTGTTGGGCATTTTAAGGATATAGAAATTGCACAGAAAACAAATCTAGGCCAGGCACAGTTGGATTTAGCTTATTTTTTTACCATTTAAATGATTTTATTTCTCTATGAAAATGTGCCTTTGCACACGCAGTTAAATGTGAAGCCTCATTACAGCTACTGTATGCAAGGTAAATTATAATACACAATATTTCGGTTTGCAAGCAAAATACCTAAGGAACATGAGGCTGTTACTCGTGACATAGATCAAGGACAGCATAGTTAACCAGGGGAGTAGAATTCAGGTAAGATGATATGATTTACATGAGACTCCCACTTTAAAACAAGGCTCTGTCAGTACTACAGTACTTTGTCGACTTTGGAAATTCCACTTCAGCATTTTGCTAACCAACAAAATTTCTAATATAAATTTTCAAATAAAAAAGGGCAGCTTTGCTATGTGTGTGGTAAGTTTTACAGTATGTCTGTCATTTATGGACTTCAGCCACCAAGCACTTTCACAGGTAATAAAAAAAAAATGTCACAACTTTTAAAAAATCTTTTTAATCTTTTCATTTGTAGGACTGTTTAATTTTCTATCCCGAATAATTATTTATTTTCAGGGGCATTACAAAAAGCTTATGTGATACAACTCAGTTGCGTCTAAGCTATTAAAAATGAGAGCCAAGACTCATGATTGCTTTATTAATCCTAATTAAAAACAGAAATTGATACAAACTCCTTCCAATTCCTATTCACCTCAGAACCAAGATGTTCTTCCAGACGGCATTGCAGCTGTAAACAGATTACATCTTTTATGAAAGAATAAAAAGAGTGTACAACGTACAAATAGACCTGCCTAAAGCATTTGCATTTTCTACATTTACTTTTTTCAAAGGAATGTTAACCACTGAAGTAAGATTTAACTGCTTCTACTGGGAAATATTTTCAGTGGCTCCAGTCAAATTCACTTGCATGTTGTACTTCCTTTTTCTCACATTATAGTGTTTTCTTTTATTGTACTTTGGCGTACTGAATAGCTCCTGTTGCTTTTTTTTTACCTCCCTTTTTCTCTCCAGTGTAATAAGCCCAATTGTATAAAATGACTAGGCTCCTGTTTGTAAGCAATCTCATGACCGCACAGGACTTTTTGCAGTGCTGCACAGTTAGTATCTAATTTTGCAAATAGAGTGAACACTGAATTTGTGTGACTTTTTTAAGTGCCCATTTTATAAGTACAATAACTCCAGGATGTGCATCAGTTATGAAAGTCATAATGTCATAACAATTGCACACAACTCGCCACAACAGCTCAGGATAACTGAAGGTCAGTCGGTGTCCTCCAATCACACTGATAAGCAAATCTGATTTTTACATAGGAGCTCGACTCGATAAAGGCTGTTGGCTAGCTATCGCCCCCTGGAGGACAAAGGCCAGCCCTGCAGGTGTCCGTTTGATCTCACGGTGTGCCTGGCCGTTAGGGTCCACTGTATAGAAATTGCCCTTATTATTTTTCTTACCTAACCCCCTGGAGCGCCACAGCTAATGGAATTGGGCCTAAAATAGGCAGTTAACAAGTAAAACTAAGCTCATAGAGTACTTGTCACAAAGACGGCCGGAGTGGGTGACGTCAGACCAGAGCCAGGAAATAAATAACAGAGACTTGGGGTTTTGGTGAAGCTGAGCGCGTGATCGCGCTCAGCATTTAATAATTAAACAGCAAATAAAAGGTTTGAACACAAAACAGAAACACAGGACACGGCACTTGAGCCAAAATAAAAGGGATAAACAAAACGGACTATACAATAAACAAACAGTGCATCTAACAGACAAACACGGTGAGTGAAAACACTTATTCTTTCCGTTAATTTTACTTCTTAGTTTCTCCTTCTCCACACCCGCTCTCCACTCACCAACACCCAACCCCGAGTGAGTGAAAACATGCAGCTTTTATGCAGTTGTACCGAGACTCGATTGCTAGTCAATCATTCAATTGGAATCTCGGTACAACTGTACGTGAATTAATAAAGTGTACTCCCGTGACCACACATTACATTTTAACCAGCACGTGAAGTGATTTGTGCCATCCTCGTGCCTAAATACAAATCTACATTTTTAAATACATGTGAAACACAGACCCGTTTATATCCCGTGTCACAATGACTATACACCAACATTAACACACACATGCACACAGGGGCGGGGCACATTGCCACAGTACTGCATACAGGACATGGAGCAAGTAATAATAATAATAATAATAATAATAATAATAATAATAATAATAATAATAATAATAATAACATACTGCAATATCCACTAATTTAAACTAAATAACCTTTTCCAAAGCATTTTTTAGTACAAACAAGGAATTAGTTAGAAAAGCTATTAAGCCATTTTAAATGGCTGCAGTCAGATGCACAATTTTCCATTGTCTATATATATATATAGACATAAAACCAATGTCACCTTACAATAATTGATTTTGAGTTTCAGTGTTTTAAAATAAAATATCAAATAGAATGAAATTTCAATGTACCATTTGTAATTCAGTAATATGAGAGAATTGGTCAGGGGTCCGAATACTTTTGCAAGGCACTGTATATATATATATATATATATATATATATATATATATATATATATATATATATATATATACACACACACACCCAAAATGAATATAAGTAAAGGAAAATACAAACAGATATATAAATAGGAATTTACAAATAAAGGTTGAATAAGTGAGTTTTGAGAAGATGGCAGAAAGCAGTAAAAGACTGAACAGTTCTGGATAACCAGTAGCTGCTTCCACCACAGGGGGACGAGTGAAGAGAAGGAGTGAGCACGGGAGGAAGGAGAGTGAGGAGAGTGAAGAGTCGGCCAGTAGAGGATGAGGGCAAGAGGGAATATAAGTAGACACGAGGGATTGGCGATAGAGGAAGGGGCAGTATGACGAATAGAGCGAGAGGCAAGAGCAAGATTCTTAAATTGAAAAAGAAAATAGAAAAAGAAAAATAAAGATGGCAGATGAAAAGACGTAGCAGACATATAAAAGCAAAGGAAGAATTAGAAATATTTAAAATACACAATGGTTACAATCAGTCTCAGTGCATTGAGCTGCTTCTGTGCGTGTACTGGCCCGGGCCAACGCATTCAAACTACCTTCACCTTCAGCAACATCATAATGATAGATACATATGTAGCTTATTTTATAAACCTCTTTTAAAGGTTCAGTTAATCTCTTCTGAACTTTTCTTCAAAAAATAATGAATACCTTGCCTAAGGTAACAGAATCAGTTACACCACAAAGACAGTCAGAAAATCCTGGGTGTGAATATCTATAAAGCCTCCAGTATAGTACTTATATTGTAAAACCAAATAAAATAAAATAACCACTAAAACGATGCAGTATTATGGCAAGTGTTTCTCATGTTTTATCCAGAAGACTGGTAACATCTGTCATAACACTATCAATAGGATGTTGGGCCAACATGGGTTATCCTTTTAACTGTTAATCCAGCTTCTTTAAACCAGACATATCCCGAGTCTAATATTATAATAATAATTCAACATTAACCTGCTCACATTCTCACAATACCCACACTGTTTTTATATTGGTATAACTACGCACTACAATCAATCGCCCACACACACCCCATATTTAGAATATTACTCCGTTATAATTCTAGACTCGAAATTACATAGGATCAGTGCATAGAAAGGGTGCATACTCTTGCATACAGTCCCTGAATGAAGAACTAAAACACTTCTTCAGCACAGATGGGGCATATCCGATCCAGAAAACACAGTTTGTAAGGCAGTTACATCAAGACAGATGTCATCAGTAACTGAGAATTCAAATCCTGTATTGTTTTTTTTTTTTAAACAACTGGGGGATGTTGTGAAGGAGAGAAGTAATGAGACAAGATGCTTTCCGCTTGAGCGCACATACTTCAATTTGCACCCCATCTGATGTAACCAAAAGTTGATTTGAACTGACGGCTATAACAATCTATTCCGTCGGGTTTGTGTTTTTGCTTTGTGTTTGTCCCAAATGGCAGTGATGTCAAAGCCTCTACAGTCTGACTTAAAAAACATAAAGGTTAAGACAGCACAAAAAGAAAGTATCAGGCTTTCAGAAACCCACAACACACATGCAGTAAAGGGAATAGGACAAAGGCAAAAACCACAAGTGAAACAAACTCTCACTGTTAGTTTCAGCTAATTCTGTGCATGTCCTCGCACGCTAATGATTTTTTAATCCAGCCGTCCAGCATCACACTAAACTACAGAGCTAATGAAGGAATACTGTAATTCATTTAAAAGATACTGTAATACAATCCCAAAAAACTGCAGTTTCCTATAGCAGCCTATTGTAAAAAAATAAAAATGTAACATGGGAGGTTGATAAGGTCTTGGACCATCTTAATCTAATGCTTGTCGCGTGAATCTTAAAAACTGACTCCGGTATACCATGGTAAAAGCATAGCAAAGTGTAGTTAAAAGAATGGCTGAGCATATGAAACTGTGGTGAAGCACACACATGCAGCAAACAGTTGTGCTTTGGACACTTGGCACAGCCTTATGTTCTCATAAGGCTGTGCACCTTTTCTAACGCATTTTTTGACTCCAGTACTACCCAAGGCTATCATTGCCCTGGCAACTCTTTGCTAAACCTACAAAGGTCAGGCTGGAAAAGCACTGACGAACAGTCTGGCAGCCCAGGATGGAACAGTGTACAATTACATGACATCACTCAGGCCTTTACAAGTGAGGCATTGTCTATTATCTCATCTACAGTATAGGTGTTTCCATCTGCTGCTGAGCACAGCGCCCACCCCACAAACACACACTCCCCCTAACCACAGCAAAAATCAATACACCCATCTCTACAGGACCACACTACCTGGTTATGTCTAGCATTTGTAAAATGTCCCGAAGTTTACCTGTAGTGGATTTCTGCTTGCCTGCCCCAGAGACATTTGGTGTGTGGTTACAGTACTCCCAGCTACACAGACCAACCACAAACCAGATCCCCTTCTGCTATAATTAGATTAATTGGTATCAGATGAGGTAAGTTTAATTGGAGAGGCATGCAGACAAGGCTGGAGGGCTGTTCTGTTCAAGAATCTGCAACAAGCACACACGCACTGGCCCAAACGCATCAATACAACTTTAGTCACATGTACTTTAGTCACACTAAAGGCAGATGCAAGAAATGTCTACACATAGGTAGAAAGGACCTACATTTGATTTGTGCTCTGGGTTGTGTGTGTGTGTGCGTGCGCAGCGCTGGCGTGCGTATGTGGAGGGGGGGTAGTGACAAGTGCGTCACTAGGGCATTTCAGTCAACCTGCTGCCATCATTTTTTTCATTCAGTGCAGTTCATGCTACTTACATTCTGATTCCTCATACTGCTTCTGTTTTTATTAGTTGCTATTGGGCAGCATTGGCAGAATAATCACTGTGTTGATTGGCTGAGCTTTCATTCCAATCAGATTTCATTTTGACATGTGTCACAATTCTCTGCCTATTTCGCTTTGTGTCAGTGCTCATTGGTTGATAAACGAGAGAAGATTTTAGTAGTGTGGTGTGAAAACAGTGTTATGGAGTAATAATATTTTCTTTAGTGTGGAGATACTATCTGAATATTGGAACAAACATTGCTGCACATGAATTCGAAGGCAAAAATCCATGTCTGTGTCCACCATAAATTACATAGTTGATAGATATTAGAAATATGCAGATTACTTGCCAGAATTAGTGTGACAGTTTCTAAAATGGCAAGTGATGTGTGGGATTAACATAAAAAACAGCATAAATAAAGTCTTGCTTCAGATTTGGCAAGCAATTTATAACTGGGGGATACAGGTGTTGTACGTCACTCGAAAATGCTTTATGCTTTCCAAACACTGGCCCAACTTGCAATGTAAATGTTACCGATGTCTGATTAACATTTTGATTTGTTGTGAGGAGAGTAACACTCCCCTTTTCACATTTATTTTTTGAAGAGTTTATTTAAGTTTACTTAAGTTTCTACTTGTGTGTACAGCTAAAAAAAAACATAAGTAAACCTCAGTAATAAAATATATAATTTTAACTATAATTTTATGATATACCATAATTGCAAATCATTATACTTTTGTTAGATTTAGCTGGGAATTGTGCAGCATGTGATTGGAACAGGAATGTGAAAGTAGTTTTTGTATTTATTTAACCTCAGTACATTAGTAATGTACTTTAGCTCAGGTATTGTATTCATTTATATCAATTTATATGACTGATTAACCTATTAAGTTTGACCTTGTCAGAGCAATACTTTTTTTTTCAATCTAGCAAAAAAATCAGATTTTTGTCTCTATTATTAGAAGAGCCTGGAAATTAAGATCCAGTACAGAGCTGAGAGGGTCTGCTGTATTTTTTTAAATGAAAAACACTTTGGCTGTATTATAGAAATAAATGAAAAACTTTAGAATTGCATATGTCAATATTTTCTTTATTTTTCATATAATATACTTTGTATTTTAGGAAAAAATAGCAGCAACAATCTGTTTGAAGACCACTTGGCTAGAGGCACACTCATTCGCTCTTGTTAGTGACAGTCAATGTTTCTAACTGCCTGTCACACCACTGCCAGTCAAACTGACGGGCAGCTTCAATCTCTGCCTGTCAAGCAGCTTTTGAAACTGTCTCTGATGGGTATTTACCAGTGAACAGGAACGCTGACTAATCTATACATTACCATGCTTTCATTATGCTATACACTTTGCTATGCTTTTACTAAAGTAAACTTTTACAAGGGGTGTTAATGAGAAATTACTGAAATACACTGGAATACTCCAAACCCATGCCCTTGACTCAAGAATGTAGAATCTTTCCTAATTCAAAACGATGGCACATGACACCTTAAAACGTGCCCAAGTGACCCAACTCAATAAAAAAAAAAAAAAAAAACAGCAACATAATATCATAATACTGGCAGCTGTTTATCTGTATATTAGAGAACTATCTGTTCAGGGTTTTAGATGTGTGGAGTCAATAATGAGGCATTCGGAAGTGAGCTGGAACAATCAACTAATCTCGCTCCCAAAGGAATTCGGGCCAATGTGCCAGTCATCAGAAAACAACAATCGTATGTTTATATCAGGATGACTCTCAGGTTTCTGCTGGACGCTGTCCAACACAGACAGGTGCGATCACTATCTTCATTTTTAAAGTGTTCAAATACTTTCAACTTCGTCTGCTTTTTTAATAATCTTCAGACATGGTTTACAAATCCAGACATACTGTACGTGGTGATCGATTGGGCTAGACAGACATTTTAGCTAACCCCGGATTAATTAAGAACAGGTCCTTTGGATTTAGGAAATTCAGGTGCCAGTAGACAGAAGAAGCACAATACTGTATTAGATTCCACTTCAGACTCTAGACTTTATCCTCTCCTCCTTGCCAATCTCAAGATTTTACAGTGGCACATCTAATTCTGTTAATCTCAAGCAGCTTTTGGAGATGTGTTCATTAATCAAGTTCCATGCAATGAACATAGTACATTTTATTTGTGACTATACTATACAGCCATTGCCAAAAGTTTTGCATCACCCTATAGTATTAACTCATTTTGCTTCATAAAGTCAATTAATCTTGCTCAATAATGTTACGTTAACATATTGAATTACATACTGCTTTGTAGTTTTCCACTGTAGTCCATGGAAAACTGAAGAAAAAAAAATAGAAAAATGTGACATTTCGAAATCTTAAGGCTCCATGGATCGGGGTGATAGTGCTATGTGAGTACAATCAATAGCACCCATCCCACTGGGGAAGCCAGCAACCTGGTAGAAGCCCACTTTCACATCCTGTAAACCTGTCCTCTGTGTGGGAAATTGAATATAATTCCTGTGAGCTTTAGCAGGGCATGCAGTTGTATTATACAGATGAGTAGCTACAGCTTTTAATGACAGGGAGCCTGTGTGTGTGTGAATCCAACTAAACATTGGCTGGGAGAAATCCTAGTGCACTGGACAAATGTGGCACTGTTCTGATTTTATTTAATAAAAAGACTGAAGGGACACAAACCTAAAGAAAAATAATAATATGCAAACACACACAGAAGATATGAATACAAGGTAAATAGAAATGTATCAGAACCCTGGAAGACACATAAAAAAGATATGTACGTACTTAATTGCAACTGGCAGAATAAATAACACACTATTGCTATATGTGCAATCCTCTCTGTATAATCCTGTATAAAAAGGAAAGTAAGAAACTGATTATTTTCATAATTTCATATACTATGGCTTTTACTTTTTTGTGTAAATTGCAGGTTATTAAATATGTTGCAGGTAAAGCAGAATGACATTGTTTAAAATAAATAGTTAATATTATAAAGCAGGGGTGTCAAAAATAAGGCAAGACAATATGTCTGATTTGCAGTGCAACAATAGCAGTTTGAAGGATTATAACAACGTCACTATGACACACTGCACAAAACAATGCATTCTGAGTTTACAGGAAATGAAAGAAGCTATGGAGTCTCAATGAAAGTTGTTTCTGAAAATGCAAAGAAAAATTAAGTGCTGTGGATGCCAGTTTTATTGTTAGCAGAGATCGCATGTGCTGACAAACCTTTTTCAGACAGTGAATTTGTTAAAAGGTGCATGCTTAAAACAGCTGATGCAGTATGCCCTGAAAACATAGACAAAGGTTCTAAAGTCAGTCTGTCTTGTCTTGTAATGTAACACAGTTGCTGAGCGTATTACCGAAATGGCAGGTAATATTAACTTTAATGTTATTGAAGAGCTTTTAAGTTTAAGCATGAACAACACAACTACAGGAAATGACTTTTTTTAACTTCAAGAAGCCATGGAAAGTGAAGAATTACCTTGGAAGAAACTAACTGGGATTACAACAGATGGTGTACCATACTGGGCAAAAGAGTGGGCTGGCTAGCAGAGTGCTGGAAAAAAATTAAAGACAGAAATGCAGTACCAATTTTCTTACACTACATTCTGCATCAACAAGCATTATGTGGAAAAGTTGCAGAATTAGAACACGTAATGAGCATTGTTATCAAGTGTGTGAGAAAAGAAGTGCCAAGTGTCCTGACAGAAGTCATAGTGGTACTGTTTACCAAATCACATTTTCATAGCTTGCCTGTAGCAATGCCTCAAACAACATTGCCCATTACACTAGATTTAACACGAACACTACCTACAACACCTTCAATCAAAAGTACCTGACTCCCACATGACTGAATCCTTAGTTATGCCCAGATATGTGACCCTATAAACCAGTCACACTTATCTATTGCTATTAACAGGCACTGCAGCAAAAGTAACCCCCGTACAGAAGTGACAGCTGTTGGCAGCAGTTTGAACAGTAGAAAGTTGTCAGACGGTGTGAGGGTAGTCAGCTCAATATACAGCTGCCAGATTTCACTGCAGTTAAGCAAAACTCATTTTTAAGCTGCCACAGGACCTTTTTAGATTCAAAGTCAAACAAGGGTTACAAAGTTGAAGTCATTGTGCTATCCACTTTTGCAGCTGCAGAATTCATCCACTTACATCTTTACAAACTCTGTCAATCAGTTGAATCAAATGCAATTGAAAATACATTCTTCCACCCACGACAACATGTGAATGTTTTGTTCTGATTTCCATGTTGCTAATTTAACAAATAAGGAAGTAGGTAACTAACAGGGCACACGCTTCAAATCAAAGGCTTATAAACTGTTGACATTAAGTGGCATTTTAGCAAGTTGTGTGTCATTACTTGTCACATTATTAGTGTGTTGAACACAGGCTGCCTAAAGAGTTTTCTTCCTGTAATAAAATGGATTGTGTTCCTAACAGAGATAACCAATTTAATTTCACATTGCTTACCACACAGTGACGTGACCAGCGGTTACAGCCTAATAAGTAACTGCTCTATTTGTTATACATTGCTTTGGCATGGGTTCTGTAATCAGATTAGTGTTGCGGTGCACTGACTGAGAGGTAGTCCTAGAAAATACTCAGTTTTAACATGTAATTATTTTTGTCTTCTGTGGATAAAGACTAGAATATATATATACTCCAGTTTTTAAACTCCCATTTTTTTGAAAGAGGTAAAAGTAAGGTGACCATATGGCTCCGTGTTCACCGGGACAGTTTGGGACCGTTCAGGCTTTTCAACTCTCAACCCAATGCATTTTGGTAAGCGTAGTCCTACTTCTCATAAAGGAAAGAGATAAGTGAATGGTACCTGAGACAGCAGTGTGGAGTAGTGGTTAGGGCTCTGGACTATTGACCGGAGGGTTGTGGGTTCAATCCCAGGTGGGGGACACTGCTGCTGTACCCTTGAGCAAGGTACTTTACCCAATAAAAACCCAACTGTATAAATGGATAATTGCATGTAAAAATAATGTGATATCTTGTAACAATTGTAAGTCGCCCTGGATAAGGGCATCGGCTAAGAAATAAATAATAATGTCAGATCAAGGCTGTAATCAGGACAAACAGTGGACCAATCCAATATTAGGTGCAGGTGCTCTAATAAAGTGGCAATTTTGGAGACGCTCTGGCTGGTTATCAACAATTACCGTAAATAAATGTTGTATAAGTCGATTTTCTGCATTTTTTCAGGGCCCTTAAAAGGGGGGGAACAGCTAATACACCGGTGCAACATATGCACCGGGGTGTGTAATATTAAACTACTGTACCAGTGCCACCAGTTACAACAGCCACGGTTATGGCTCACAACAAACCTAACTGTCAACAACCTGATTTATTTTTTTCAGGAGCTATGGCATTCAGGTCATGTTGCTGTAGAAACACAAAACCACTGTTCTAATTAAAAGTTTTAATTTGTTACTCTCAATACCCTTAGCCATTCTGAATGTTAAATGCAAGCTTTTAGACTCTTGACTGACCTCCTCTCAACCCAGACACGTGTGTACGTGGAGAAAAAAAAATAGTGGTTAAAGTTCTCAATCTTCGGAATATGAAAACGTCACAGCTATACTGCTTCACTGTTAACACAACAGCTGTCAGTCTCTATGAATTTCCTTATTCTCACCCTCCTGGGGTATTGATTTGTCAACATTCAGACTGAACCCGCCACTGGCAGCCGTAGCAAACAGCAATTGGTTAGAAAGCTAAATAAGCTTATCAAGTCTTCTGTTCATTGTAACTGCAATGCAATAGTTTAATGCAGGTGTCTTTGAGACTGGATAAAGTAGGACAGTCAGACAAAAAACAAAAATGCTACTCAACAGGTTTGAAATTGCACGTTGCTGAATTTGCCGAAATGCATGGCAATCGCAATGCTGAAAAAAAAAAAATGCTGAAACAAAGACAAACTTAAAATGTCTAAAGAAAAACGAGCTGATAGAGGGGGAAAGTGTTTATGGCCAAAGAAAACAGTTTGCTTACTTTGTTTACTGGTTTACTTAGATGGTGCACTGTTTATTTATTTATTTATTTATTTATTTATTTATTTAGATTTTTTAATTGATGCAAGCAGCACTGTTTAATACTTTTCTTTTAAATTTGAATTAATACGACTAATTTGTAAAAGCCAGTGCAGCTGGAATTACTGTCTAATTATGGTTTTGGAAAGAAATGTTTAGTAAAGCAAAGAAGATATGTTCTTGAACTTGTTTGGGTACTTGATAAGCTAAAATAAAGTAGGTTAATACAGATGTGATGTGGGATGTATAACTTGATTTTACACTCTGTCAATTATTACTTTTTAAATTTTGAAAAACTGAATAGTTTCTAGCAGTTTAACTAAAAATGAAAAACAACACTGTAAAGTGATTAAGGGAATAAAATGTTGCAAACAAGGGTAATTTCGAAACTAAACCTGAGCATCTTTCTTTATTTAACTTTTGCAACCTCTCAGATAGTTTTCATGCATCACTTCAGGAAAATGTGATGAGAACAGGCGTCATCATTGACCATTAAAGCAGAAGAAAAAGAGTGAATGTCAACCAGGGCACACTGGAGAGATCACTGCTGTGCAACTCAGCATGGGGTTCAGTGTCAGCTAATGTACTAATGTACTCAGCATGCAGCTGTAATTTAGTGTCCCAAACGCTACCTAATAAGCACCATAATAGCTAGGTAACCGCACTTGAATCGACAGGATGTGCAGCGGCGGAGAGCCGAGCCAAGGATGACAGAGCTTTAGTTATCCGGATGGTGCACAGATCACACAGGACTTAAATGTCACTGGATGAACGATCAGGGTAGGTGTAGGGCAAAGGCATGAACCTAGCTGTATCCCATACAGAAAGTGCTTAGGTGAAAGGCGGTAAAAGGAAAAACCCTCAGCCTTGAACCACTGATCTCAACCTCTCAAAATGGCCACTCCTGCTAACTTTCAATCTAAATGGAAGACCAACTGGAGCAAATGTTGCCTTTGTCAACAGGACAAGAAGGAAGATCTCAAGTCACCACCAAGTTCATACAGTGCAGAACAAAATGGCTATAACATCATCCTGGATGCAGCCAGATTAGAAGAAGGTGGCGGTATAGAAGACACAATGATAAGGAATAAAGCAAAATATCATCAAACCTATAGACTGATGTTCAAATTCCCAATAACTAGTAGTTCTCAATCATCCCAATGCTTTTTGTGTGAGAAAGAGGCTTCAGAATCTGCATTGAGACAAGCAATGAAACACAGTCACATACTAAACGAGTGTGCAAGGACTCTTAGCGATGAAAGGCTCTTGGAAAACTCAGTGGTGGAGATGTTGTGGCACAGGAGCTGAAGTACCATCCTGCTTGCTTGGCAGGATTGTATAACAGAGGGAGAGCCCACCTTAACCGTAGAAGCATGGTTGAGGCTTACCTGGTAGGGAAGTCTATACACTAGCGTTTTCCGAACTTGTCACCAATATAACTGAGCTGAAATCTTGCAGTGAAGGTACCATTCCCACCATATTCAGACTTGCAGTAAAACTCTAGTAAAACTATACAAGCAGCGAATTGAACAACTGGGGATAGAGTAACCAGATGTCAATTCAGCCAGGCTAAAGGACCAGTTATTGTCGCATATGCCAGAGATAGAATTGCACCAGAAAAGAAGGGATGTATTCCTTGCTTTCAAGAAAGATGTTGGCATGGTTCTCTAGCAAGCTTCTGAGTACAGTGAAGCTTCCTCCTTGCAAAAGCTGCTAAAATCATGTAAAAACACATGCTTGATCACAAGTCTAAATTTGATGGCACCTTCCATGAAGAATGTGTTGAAGAAGCCATCCCACCAGCACTTCTTCAGTTTGTGAGCATGATCGAACACAGTGCAAATATAAAATCGCAGCTAAGATTTGGTGCATCTAAAACAGACATGGCTATGGCACAGCTTCTTCATTACAACTGTAACGTAGGATACAAAGAAGGATCAGCAACACACAGACACCACTAAGATCGTGAGACTCCCTTCCTGGTTTACATGGGAATGTCTGTATTTGCAAAGACTAGAAAAAGGCAGCTATTTCAGCACAAATTGGAGATGCAGCGGTCACAAAATATGTGGAAGATGGGGTAGTGTGCCATTTGCTTTGAGAAAAGGGTTATTCACAGCTTCTGCCATGGACAATACTGATGATAATCCAACTGCAACAAAAGCAACCACATCATTGCATGGCACTAGCATTTCCATTTTCCAGCATCCAAGCTCAGACAATGAGGGTGAGATGCATAAACCACTTTATATCAGAGAAGGTACAGGTCCAGTACAGCTACAAATGTAAAGTACGCAAGACTTTTTGCCCAAAAACAGAGGTCATATGAATCAATCCCTCCGATTCAGGCCGCCCTCCTGAAAAATTCCAAACGTGCTGCTTACTAGGTAGGACATATTTGGAGTCAGTCAACAGTGTGCCAGCCAGAGACTCAGTGCCCCTCTAACTGGGGATGGTCAAAGGAAGGTGAAATGTGGTGGACAGTTTGGACTACGCTTCCACCTATTTCAAAAAGTTGCTAAGAACTGACCAAATGTGGCTATAAGACAGACTGTCATGGAAGAAGCAAATCTTATCGCTTGGGCCTCAGATGCACAGCACTATGCAGCAGTGCATGCCAGAACTAGCTGCAATATAGTTAATCTGTTTTATAGACACATAAGTGGAAACAAAATGACATGGCTCTATCGATCTGTGTGTGAAAAAATATATATATTTTGGCATAAAATGGAGGCCATCTTGGACTTTTTTTATCATTTAAGAGTTCCTAGCAATTTTTTTTTTTTAATATAAATTAGATCACAAACATAAACATAGACACTAAGATCAATAAGAATCTGTTAAAAAAGGTATCAAAAATGAACATTTTTGAAAAATCAACAGCCATTTGGAAAAATGGCGTCCATCTTTGATTTTTTTAGTGGCTAACTTGTTTCTTATTAAGTGACTCAAGGAGATAATATGTGCCGAATTTGGTGCTTGCATCACCGTTTAAACGATTATTATGTTATCTGCTCCACTAATGTACCTGTATTTTCTCTTTTCATTGTTAACATCCTGACAGCTTTTTACACTTATATCTTTAAACTCTGTTTCAAAGCTCTTTTCAAAATGGCCACTCTAGTGCATTGGGGTTTGAGATCTGTCCTCTAAAACGCTGCAGGAAGAGCGATAAAAAAAATAAATTAAAAAAACCATAACAAGTACTCTTGGCTTTTCTGTTCCGTACCACATCATGGATTGTTATTGCTGTGTTACCTGTGTGACAGTGTGGCCAATAATCCTTACACTATCAGTGCACTAGACCGACCATGTTGAAGAAATGGTAGTCCAGGTAGATGTAATAAGTAACAAGTCCAATACAGAATTGCCAATAGATGAATTATAGTTATTTTATTAGATGCTTTCTCAAAGCAGAACAGTGATAGTGAGCTGCACAAACAATGCAGAGTAGAGAAAAAAAAGCTATACACAAAAAAATATATATAGATTACGTTTCATTATATCACCACAATCTATCAATATAGCACATTTTTTCTCTCTGATGACCGCCGCATCAAAATAATGGTGCGTCTTTCATAGATATAATCAAGGGCCTGGTTGTTAACCAAAGTACTCATACAGCTGACCCTAATTATCCCTTTAATTGGGTTGAGTTAACTGGGGGGCAATAACTTTTTTACACCTGAAGATTGCATGTTTGATTACCTTGCAAACCAAACAAATGAAAGAAGCACCAAACTTTGGTGTCATTTTTTTCTCTCAGACTCCCTATATATACCACTACAACCCACAAAAAAATCTGACCAAATACAATGTGACAAATGTGCAAAAATGTAGAAAATCAGACAGGTGACAAATACTTTTTCACGGTACTGTATATATATATGTGAACCTGATGAAGACACGCTGGTGTCGAAATGCGTTGCTTGTTACAATCATGGTTTTAAATTAATAAAGATAAATTTTATTAAGAAAATAAATGAGCAGGAGTTAAATAATTAATCCTTTTGAAGAAAAATGACGAGAGTGCGACCATGAATGTCTCTACGAAAACTTTTTGGTAAGCCGTTTAAACTGGTAGTCTGGCTGAAAGAATTCTGAACTTTTGTTTTTCAGTAGAGACTTCACTTTTTGTTGCATATATATATATATATACCTATCACCCTCACCATGCTAAACTTCAATGAGGGGCTTACAATAAAAACGTATACATACAAATAAAACAAAGCCAGCAATTCAGTTCTTTGAACAAACCTTCAACGTCTTCCTTTCCTGTTAGAACGTACACAGTATGTGAACTTCAAGAGTTGGGGTTCGTCTAAGTTGGGGAGGGTCAAACCCTTCTACTGTGCTACACAGGCCTACTGCTAAAATAAAACCCTACAGATAAAAAATAATAATAATAGATGATGAGAGCAGCAACCAAAGAATGTTGTGTCTGAGAACTGTACAACTAGCCCAGGCAGAACTCTTTATCGCTTTCAAAAGAGTGCACTGCCTGTGTTTTATCACACCCAAGGGGAACAAAGAATGTTTTGAAGAATCAAGGCTTTAAAGCTTGCCAAAACCTAGACTTTATTTTTCACTTTCAGATTCCCTTTGTTCCAAAGTAGTCTACCACAAACCGTACCATTTTCAGGGGTCACCTGCTGCTGGCATTGATGCAAATCAACAGCAAGGCACTAAGGAACAGAGAGATCAGTCTGATAGCAGGGTACCTCAGGGATGTCACAGAGGCTCAGTACAGTTGCTTGTAGCCAGAGGGTCACAGTCTCAGACATGTTTGATGGGTATGCTTGGAGGTGTAGGGTTGTGCAAACACCCTACAAAATTTATTTTTACTCCTCGAAAATGTGGAAAAAAATACACCCCACTGAAAAAAAAATTCAAGGGATGCCACTGCTTTCCACTAATACCCTCAGTATACTCTGTCTGTTGGCTACACTGGGCCACTAGTGTTGTGCTTTACGAGAAGGACAACTATATATACTCTCTGGAACTCTCTCCCAGCTTTAGTGCGTGCAGCTCCCACAGTCGCTCGCTTCAAATCAACTCTCAAGACCCACTTGTTCTCTCTTGCTTTCAATGCTCTTCAAGCCTGATATCTGTTATTAGCTGTTGTCTAAATTGCTATTTCAGGTTTTTCACTCCATCTTATTCGTATGATTCTGTATGACACATGCATCCACAATGTTTAGAATTCACACTCTAGCCTTGTATTTAATGTATTTGCATTTTTTATTACTGTTTGTATTTAATGTACTATTCCCTGTATTTCATTGTATTTAATGTATTATGAATTGTTCCTCACTATCCACTATGAAAGGTGCTATATAAAATAAATATTGATTGATTGATTGATTGATTGATATAGCTGCAGTTACATTTCTATGTTATTACCCTTTATTATACCACATGGCTGTTGCATTTTGCATGGGTTTTAACTACATAATCCATAATCTAATCTAGTGTAGAGGAAACCTGTTGAAAAAAAATGTATTAAATTCAAGTCCCAATTTGTCTTCCATGAATATGATTTACATTAGAAAAATTGATACTTTATGTCTGGTTGTTGAGGTCCCACTGGGTTACTTACAATCTTATGCTTGCTGTCTGCTGTATTGAATCACAGAAGTATTTCACACGATGCTAACGTGTTTGCTGTTTATGTTAACTTCAAGGTGGGATTCAGGGGCGGGAGCTGGAGCTGCTCTCCTTTTTCTCCTGCCTATCAAAGCTATCTGCCTATTTAAGCTACGTCACAATCTATGTTCCTTCTCTTGCGCTTGCTTTTTTGCCCGTATAGAGAGAGAAAGAGAGAAAGAATATTAAAAATAATTACTGTGAACGTAACCTTGCCTGTATGACTTCCCTGATTCCAATTTCATCTATTTATTTCTTCTATTTATTTCTTAGCAGACGCCCTTATCCAGGGCAACTTACAATTGTTACAAGATATCACATTATTTTTTAACATACAATTACCCATTTATACAGTTGGGTTTTTACTGGAGCAATCTAGGTAAAGTACCTTGCTCAAGGGTACAGCAGCAGTGTCCCCACCTAGGATTGAACCCACGACCGTCCGGTCTAGAGTCCAGAGCCCTAACCACTACTCCACACTGCTACCCATCTACTGAACCTGTTTTCGATACCGCCAGCGCTATCTTGCTCCTTTGTTGCAGTCCCTGACCCAGAACTTTCCCAGCCGCGTCGCTCAAAAAGGAAACGCCATCAGAACCCAAACCCCCAGTGACGTTTCTTTAACCCTTTGCGGTCCTATGTTGGACCTGGTCCGACATCGCAATTTTCCCTTTCCGGTCCAATGTCGGACCCTGTCCGACATCATCAAAAAGACGCAAAAAACAGGTCAATGGCTGAGTGAGACCGATAGGAGCCGAGAGAAGCCGAAAAAAAGGGCGTATCTCATGAATACTGATAGACCCGACACCACATAGATAACACGGACATAAACAAACAAGATAGCTGCTTCCGCATCCAGCGCTCAAAGAACATCACAGACATTTGCAGAGCATTTTTTAGATGTTATAGTAATAAAATAACGACTTGGATCGCATTATTGAGGAGTTTGTTGATAAAACAAGTGATCAAGAGATGATTTATCGGTATGTACTATTATTAAGAGGCATTTGAAAAATATAGCGAACAAGGGGTGGGGCGGGGCTGGAGATGCAGTACTGAGTGTCCTGTTGATGTGCAGTGCCTTTAAACCTGTTTTAATGTGAAAAATACTTTTAAACAGCTGCCTAAAATAAACTGCGCGTGTGAAAATAAATTGGACCTGACGCGCCTGACACGCGCTGAATAAATGGACCGCTAAGGGTTAAAGACTGGCCGATATCCAAACTGCTCAAAACCCTTTTCGACAAGGGAATCCATATTCCATCTGCTTCTAGTAGAATTAATCTTTTTCATTTGCTCTGTGTCTCTTTCAGCCTGTTTTTCCACCTCGCTCTACCCAGTCTCGTTCTACAGCACTAGCCCCACCTCAAACTGCCAGCTCTGCTCACGTCATCACTGCAGCTGAAGGCTCAAAGTCGGATCATCAGCTGCCAGCAGCCATGTCAGAACTGCAATCAAAAATCTTCCAGGATGTAAAAACAATTTATGCAACCTTTCGCAGATGCTTTGTCAGCCATAAACACCCGGCTGGACGGCAGTTTTCTCAAGCCCTTCCTCAAGCATTTCAGTCTCTGCCTCCACTGCCATAGCAACCCCTGCTTCAACTTCAATTCCAACAATCAACATACCAGAATCCTCAATTCATCAAATAATTGAAGGTAAGGATGTCAATCTCGTTGCCATTCTTATTGCTTCATCAGAATTCATTGATCATAGAGTTGTTGATTGTGGAGACTTATCAGTCACATTAAAATCCTGTGACCCCCGCCTTCTCAAAAATCTTTCTGTTGGCGAGTTTGTTCTCCATGTCTGCTCTGCCTATCCTCATTGCCGTTCTGAATTGGATCAGTATATATATTACCCAGATTCCCAGATTCAGAGGCCGCATGGCAGCCCCAATTCATTCTCTTCTTCCCATCAGCAGATCCCATTCAAAAGATGTTTACGGCCACCCCATCAATTTCTCCTGATCCAAACAAATCTGCAATAAGTGTAATACTTCTTCTTGTACTCGACCTCAATGCAGATTCCTTCACATGTGCAACTACTGTGGGGATGCACACTCAAAAGTCCATTTGCCCAGTCATCCCCAAATGACAATCAAAATTATTGTTAGTTTCCACTCCCATCTGTATCCCAGCTCTTGCCAATGCACTCCAGCAACAATTTGTCGCCTATCTTATCAATGGCCTCAAGTACGGATGTTCTACAGGTTTATACATCATCCCATCTCTCTATCATTCATCTAAAAACCTCTGATCATCTACTCTAGAGCCCCAAGTTGTCTCGACCTTAATCCGAGCCGAAGTGGACAAAGGTTTCATGGTCGGCCCCTTCTCCGCTCCACCCTTTCCTTCCTTTAGAATCACCGCCATTGGAATTGCCACCCGGAAAATCTCTGGAAAAAAGTGTTTAATTATCGACCCCTCAGCCCCAAGAGGCAGCTCTACAAGCAGTATCAATGCCCTAATTCCCAAGAACCAATTCTCACTTCATTACATTACGGTTTTAGATGCCATCAAAGTCATAAAAATAGCAGGTCATGGCGCCTGGCTCGCAAAAGTCGACATATCTGATGCATTCAGTTATTCCTATTCACCCGTCTCTTTGTCATCTCTTCGGAATCTGCTAGCAGGACAAATTCTACTTCGCCACTCAACTCACCTTCGGCTGCCGTAGCAGCCCAAATATTTTCGATTCTCTCTCCAAAGCGCTCTGCTGGATTCTTCTTAACTCATATCGGGTGCCCTTCCTGCTCCACCTACTTGATGATTTTCTCCTTATCCCCCCACCCCCTCCCCACCCCAAACCCTCCAGCTCAAGCAATTCCCAGTCTTTGAACCCTATTTTTTTCTCTAGGAGTCCCTCTTTCAGAAGATAAAACAATTGGTCCAGTTTCCCGACGAGTTTCTTGGAATCACTTTAGATACAGTTAAATTCAAAGCCAGCCTTCTTTCTGATAAAATAGCCTGCATCTGCCATCTCATTAATAAAGTTCAAGCAGCAAAATCAATCTCTAAGCGCAGCCTACTGGGCCATTTCAGCTACGCAATTCGTATTATTGCCCAAGCAGGACTTTCATTTCTCGCCTCATCCTTTCCTCAACAGCAAAAAACCTGGATTCCCATGTAAAAATCTCCCTAGAAGCCAGAAAAGACATCAAAATGTGGTCTACCCTCCTGCAACACTGGAATGGTCTCTCGCTATTTTACGATGACTTCATTTCTGCCCTCACAATTTATGTATGTACACCAATGCTCCTTCCCTAGGATTCAGAGGTGTTCAAGGCAATTAATGGTTTTACGACAGCTGGCCTTTTAAAATTCAAAATCTCTCCCCGCATCTCAAATCATCAGCTCTCTTCGAAATCTACCCTATCGTCGAGGCAGCTCACCTCTGAGGGCACTCCTGGTCTAGGAAATTAATTTTATTTTTCAGCGACAACATATGTTTTCAGGGGGTCCCGGGGGCCCATGGGGCCGACCTCCGCAGTACGAGGTTCTTGCGGCTAAAGTCTGGACCCCGTCCTTTGCCCTGACCTGCAGGCCACTAACAGTTCAAAACAAGTACTCCTGGCCCGCAGGCCATCATTATTCCCTCGAGGCTAAGCCTCTAAATACTAAACCATATTCTTCACGCAGCCCGTGAACCTATTATAATTTTAAATAAAGTATAATGACTCTTTTGTACTGTACTCACTTAAAGCTTTTATGAGGTGATCGGTTTGTTGTTGTAGCTCAGGTGTGCCTGTCTGCTTGCAGGCTGCCATGATATAGACATAGACCAACGATATAGGGAAGCTGAATTTACCAGGATGTTTTGACATAACCGGTAATTGAATTGGACATTCCACAAACAGCCACAGTTCAATGTTAGATACTACTCAAGAACCTCCAAATATAAACATCCATCCACAAATGTTTTCATGTTGAAAGGAAAGTACATTAAACAGACAGTGGGAAGTTCACTAAGTAATAACCTGGCACAGAAACAAGCATGTACGATTAATACTGGAAATACAGAGGAAAACAATATAATCCCCTGCAATATGTAACACATACTTTGGTCTAAGTTACCTCACATGAAGGACTAATTTATGCATTCCTGACGTGTACTCTGTATTACAGTAATCCGTCGCATATCCGCCCGTCACCTATCCACCCTAACTGTTTATCCGCCATGATCAACCTCTTCAGCAATGTTAGTGTATTATTGAACAGAGAAGGTTAGTTCAGAGATTGTAGATCTACCAAAGTTCTCATACACTGTGTTACTTGTATGTGCTCTGTGTGCTACCATTGCTGGTAGTGTCACATGAGCTATTCCAGTGTGTTGCTATGTAAATAAATCCTGTTCACCTTAGTAATTGTTACAGCTGTGTATAATGGTATTTAAAACAGGATTCATTCATCCGACTTTTTACATATCTGCCCTTATTCTGGTCCCACTGCAGTCGGATATGCGACGGATTACTGTATATAAAATGTGACTTTAATAGAAGACTGATAGCAGACGTAAGATTTGGAGGTTCTAATATATTGAATGCCCTGTTTCCTTGTACCACTTGGAATGAGTTGAGACTGATTTTAAATGTATCCTTTTAGTTTCCATTGGCAGCAAAGTGATATTGACACAGTTTGAACTGGGACTCTCTCAGTTGAGTTACCTAAGGAGTGTCCAATGTTTTCAACCATGGATTGTAAAACAAAAAACAGTTAAAAAAAGGATCTGTGAATTAATTTACTGTCAGCAAAATAATTGTGATAGGTGAATTTTTATTTAAATGTCAATGCGGACCAATAAAAAAAATGTAGACTTTGTGTTGTTGCATAAGACGCAAATGCGTACCATCAGTATATTTTTAAACGTGATACATCTAGCGGATCTTTGACTTTTGTGTATCGTACGGTCGCAGGCTAGATTGGACTGCAGATGGAACCTGCAGCAGCCCTGGTTTGAGTTCTACAAAATGGTTTCATTGTGCAGATGGAAACTTGCACAAGACTCAAAAGTCATGACTAGAAACCATTCTGGAGACTTGCAGCTGATACCGTCCCTCAGAGTACATGACGGTACTGAAGAGTGTGCTTCCAGAACAATTTAAACACAAACTTGCAGTCGCATCAAAGCAGATCAGTGCTATCCTGATTTAACTGTATTAGCAGTGTTATGATTGTTTTAATTACTGTGGTAAAGCTGAAAGCTACCTGAGCACAGCAACACTTTCTTTGCTGATTTTGTTTACTGTGTTTACAGTGCTGCAGAATCTGGATCATAAAGAGAATCACAAGGCAGAACCTAATAGAGACTGACAGCAATGTTACTTCTGAGTGCAGTGTGCATACAGAGAATCATGCAGAGAATCATGCAACTCTGATGCCAGTCACAGTCATGTGCTGCTAGTTAAACTGCCTAATTGCCACCATCAGGTAGGCAGAAGTATGTCAATCCACCACAGCTTGATCCCCTCATCCCCACTCTCCATCGAACCCAACTCACTGTAGAGCAAAATAATAAACAATTGACTGATTGTTTGAAGGATGGTTCAAATATGAAGTTATCTAGCCTCTCTGGTGTAAAAAGGGGACTTTGGAGATATAGTCATTTGATTGTTTTCCAGCCAGTTTTAAGGACGCCCAGAGGATATAATAAACTTATTTTTTATCCTTTACAAAAAAGGATTAACTCAATGTGTGCCTTAATCAGTGGCAATGGGGTTCAAATAGATGACCTACCCACTAAAGTGATTTAATGCTTGCGTTCGCTGTTAAATTCTTTTAGAACATCTTGACGCTGTGCATCCTTGGCAGGTCTTTCAGATTACAGAATAAACATTGGCCAGAGTTTTAGTTCCGTTGAAGTTGTTCTCTACTTTTTATAATCCATGGATGATAAATGCGCATTAAAACAAGGAACTTCAAGTATGAATTATTCCACAATACAGACAGCCAGGAATAAACATTTAAAACTGGACAGGAGGAAGTTTGTTTATCATAAGTTATTGCTCAACCATGACAGGCCTACTCGCTGTACGATATGGTGATAATTTACATTTATTGCAAGGTTCTGCACACCAGTAATACACAGGAGCTAGCTTCATAACTATCAGTTGAATATGATGCATATCAACATGGAAGAAAGGCTGTGTCGCTCATGCTTGCTAGAAGAAGCTAGTGGGAGTTAAATAAATGAGATCCAATACAAAGCTCCTTTTGAAACCCTGGTTAGGAACTGTGGGACTTGCAAGCAATTGCAAGGGCACACCTGGAGGTCAGATCCTAGAGAGCACTGCAGCAGCTGCATCACAGCGATGCAAGAAAACAGTCATCTTATTATGCTACATTTCCACCTGCAACCTGGAGTGAATCGAAAAGTTATGTCTGTTTCCATTAGTGGCAGAATTAAATTAAGCCAATTTTGAATGTGGTTTGGGAAAAAATTCCTCCACATTGTATGGATAGAAGAATGACCTTATGAGTGTTTATTAGCAAATAGCACAAGGAGACAAAAAACAGATGTTGACTCATATTTTATGGTGCTCTTCATAAATAAAGGTATAGTTTCCCATTGCATGCGAAATCAACCAACCACTTTTAGGATTTGTCAAAATTACAGTGCATCTTCTACCTTAGTATAGTCTGTCATCCTCTGCTCAGAACTTACAACATAGATCAACACTCTTTGATGTTTAATATTAGTTAAGAAGTACAATCTTTGCTGTTATGATTTACAATTTACAGTTAAGGGCCAAACTGCATGAGATGACAATAATAGACAATAAGAGACACTCACAACATATTAACTTATACCAGATTATGTATTGAAATTATAATGTTTTTGGACGTTTGAATATTTCTTTCATATCATCTCTTTATTGCTGAATAGGTGCTATTTAACATTTGTTTAACCTCTGGTTTCAGATTGACTTTAGGAATGCAGATAGAACAGGTGACAGCTCCAATTTGTAACTTCTCCCCTTGGTCTGGGTAGTAGTAGAGGTCCTTGAAGCTAGCAGGCCAGCTAGGGAGGTAGAGAGGGTTAGTGGATGAATAACAGCATCCGGAGGCACAACTGCAGTTGCTTTGGTTCTTTTATTTGAGCGTTCAGGGTAAATCCGGGTCTTTTTTATTGTACTACAGTGAAAATGAAACCCATAAAATATCAGATTTACAAAAGGATGGCATTATTAAGATTAAAATCCCTTTAAGAGCAGCTTGGTACAGTACGGGACTGAAAAAACTGTTTTCATAACTAATCTATAGTTGGTGTTTTTTTTAGAATCACTGTGTACTGTATGTCATGTTCTGGTGACTTTTTATACCGCTGAAGTGTAAACAACCCTTTGGCTTCAACAGGACTCTCAGGGCCCTATTTAACAACGTTCACAAACCTCTAAGGCAATCGCTAAACACTTTTGCAAACAGTTCGCACACCAGAATCAGACTCACATGTGGGCAGACAGACTTTGCCCACATATGTGATTTAGCAACATGTGTTTTTGTGCCCACTCGGCAAGTTAGCGTCAGTGCTTGATATGGGCTGAACTTGGGGAGCGTCCTCATTTAAATATAAATGTAGCGATTTAGCAAACCATCAACAGCGTTAGCGTTTGCGTTTTAGTAGACATGTGAAAACCAGGTCTAAACTGTGGTCCACTATAAATACCAGTGAAATTACCAGGGAAGCAGGCAAAGAAAAGAGAGAGAGAAATAAAGAGAAACAGAAGAAATATGGAGTGTGCACTCGATTAATGTGATATTTTATAATATACTTTGTAATGTAATACTTTGTACTGTGATTTTGTAATAATGGTGTCGCCCTGGATAAGGGTGTCTGCTAAGAAATAAATACTAATAATACTACTAATACTACTAAGACTACTACGACTACTACTACTACTAATAATAATAATAATAATAATAATAATAATAAAAATTTCTACATGGCCAGACAAAGAGTGAAGGAAGAGACTTCCCCAAATATTTAAAAGTCATCTGTCTTTTCTGACTGACACACAATGTATGCAGAAATTTCGCCTCAACAATCACTGACATCTGCCAACTGCTTCAGGCTGACCTGGAAGGAGATATGCGGAGAGCACACTGTTTGCCTGTAGCCACTTCTATTCTGTCAACGTGCAAGTAGTGTGTGATGCCAACAACTACATCACAAATGTGCATGCAAACTATCCTGGCTCTGCTCATGACTCGTTTATACTCGCTAATTCACAGGTAGCAGCTGCATTCAGTGGGATGACAGTCTGAGAGGCTGGTTGATAGGGGACAACGGGTATCCACTGAAACTGTGGGTACGAAGACTGCTATTCAACCCCACGACCCCTGCCAAAGGTATAAATCGTACCTTTAAATGTGCTCATACTGTAATTGAGTGAACATTTGGAATCCTCAAAATGTGATTCTGATGTTTGGATGTCTCTGGGGGAACACTACAGTACAGTCCTCATCCTGGCTTGTTGTGTTTTACATAACAAGCTCTCCATAACGGATGTTGAACTTACAGAGGAAAGATTACATGGTTTGAAGGAAGCAGATGCTGAACTTGAAGCACCTGTGTTGGAAGTTGCTGATGCTGCAAGTGCCAGGCAGGTCAGACAAAGCCTTTTAGACGGGTTCACAGGTACGCATGCGGACCAATAAAAAAAATGTAGACTTTGTGTTGTTGCATAAGACGCAAATGCGTACCATCAGTATATTTTTAACAGGAAAGCATTTATAATAAAGTCAGCGACGGTGCTCATGGTTCAAAGGTGAGCTATACATGCCTAACTTAAGGAAAACTGATTCACAATTTTTCGCCCCACCCGGCGCTGACCCGTTGCTTCGCCGCTAAGGAAGTGAAAGAGAAAAAAATATTTATGTAACTTAATTTTTAATAGATTTTGTTTTTATTTCATAAATATTCACTGTCCCCCAGACTGCTAAAAAAATGTTGCCATGTTGAGGCGCATGTGTCGTCTTCCTTCTTTATTTTTTGGTTTCAAAATTCCCTCAGTTTGCTATCGCAGACGCACAGGACCTCTTAAAGGGAATATTAAATCCTTATTGGTTGTAACCTTACTCCCCCACTATGCTTTGATTGGCTGGGCGCATGATTTGCTATTTCATGTGCGTTAGCCCATGCAAGAGACCCAACTTCTAAATCATGTTTTCGTGCGCTATCGCAGCGCTTCGCACAGTCATTTTTGCCCTAGCAAAAGCGCACATATTTGCTAAATAGGGCCCTCAATGTTTTGTCTTCAAGTATATCTGGTACACCAGTGTGTAACCGTTACCTGTCCCCCAGCAACACCCTGCCCCTTGTGAAAATGTGAGATTTCAGAAGCTTAAATGCAGTTGTTTATTTTACTAAATCTGCTAAACTTTTCCATAAGGTACATACCCAATAAGGTATTTATAACAAACTTCAAGGAACAGCAATTTCTCATCTTGTGTAATTCCCACAGGACCAAATCGTACTGTAAATACACACTTACCTTTTGCGATCAAACCAATCAGTTTTCATTGTGAATCCAGATGAAAGTTACACGGTTTTTCACGTGACCTAATGCAATTTAAAGTCAAGCAATACTTTTTTTCACATCAAAGTGCCTGCTGATGTTAGTTTTAAGCCTCCCTTGGAGAAACGTCTGGTTAAAATCTAAGTAACGTAATGGGAAAGTCAAGTCTTTAATACGGCCCAATGCAAAGGCTGAGAACATAATGGAATCGCTTGATGATAAATCTGTTCAGGAACTGCAACAGACTATCCCCATGTTGCGGTTACGACTCTGTTAAATTGGTAGAAAAAAGGCAGTGAAGTACTGGTAACCACTGCTGTATTTAATTTAGGTTCTGAGCATTACGCAGATATATACATATATACACAAACTCTCTCCAGAAGTTCAGTGAGGATCTCTGAATGATTCAATGTTGACCTAAATGACTAATGATGATAAATAGAATCCACCTGTGTGTAATCAAGTCTCCAGATAAATGTACCTGCACTGTGATAGTCTCAGAGGTCCGTTTAAAGCGCAGAGAGCATCATGAAGAACAAGGAACACACCAGGCAGGTCTGAGATACTGTTGTGGAGAAGTTTAAAGTCGGATTTGGATACAAAAAGATTTCCCAAGCTTTAAACATCCCAAGGAGCACTGTGCAAGCGATAATATTGAAATGGAAGGAGTATCAGACCACTGCAAATCTACCAAGACCTGGCCGTCCCTCTAAACTTTCAGCTCATACAAGGAGAAGACTGATCAGAGATGCAGCCAAGAGGCCCATGATCACTCTGGATGAACTGCAGAGATCTACAGCTGAGGTGGGAGACTCTGTCCATAGGACAACAATCAGTCGTATACTGCACAAATCTGGCCTTTATGGAAGAGTGGCAAGAAGAAAGCCATTTCTTAAAGATATCCATAAAAGTGTCGTTTACAGTTTGCCACAAGCCACTTGGGAGACACACCAAACATGTGGAAGAAGGTGCTCTGGTCAGATGAAACCAAAATCGAACTTTTTGGCAACAATGCAAAACGTTATGTTTGGCGTAAAAGCAACACAGCTCATCACCCTGAACACACCATCCCCACTGTCAAACATGGTGGTGGCAGCATCATGGTTTGGGCCTGCTTTTCTTCAGCAGGGACAGGGAAGATGGTTAAAATTGATGGGAAGATGGATGGAGCCAAATACAGGACCATTCTGGAAGAAAACCTGATGGAGTCTGCAAAAGACCTGAGACTGGGATGGAGATTTGTCTTCCAACAAGACAATGATCCAAAACATAAAGCAAAATCTACAATGGAATGGTTCACAAATAAACATATCCAGGTGTTAGAATGGCCAAGTCAAAGTCCAGACCTGAATCCAATCGAGAATCTGTGGAAATATATATATATATATATATATATATGTATATATATATACCACTTGGATGACAGAAACAGCTTTACTAAACACCTTCTCATAGTTCCACAGCTTGCACCTTTGCCTATACGGAATGCAGTACATTTACCTGCGGTATATCACTGCCAAGACACAGAAAGTTACTTACACAATAATAAAAACAAGAAATTAGGCGCCTGTAATCCATTTGTGCACCGAAAAAGTCCAGGAACATCCTTGACTGCAGAAGTTTACCATTAAGCTTTATGTTTCTTTTTTGCTGTAAGACTCAAATAGCCCAGGGCTTAGCATCCCAGTTTGGCTAGGTTTTCATTGATAAACATGAGGGCTGAAGAAATATTTAAATGTAGGGAGCAACCTGTACATTTGTAACCATTATTTTGCTTAAACAGAAGATATTTCATGAGCGTCCTTAGGAAAGTGTGGGCTGTTTATGCACCAAAGTGTTGTAGATGGGTTCAGTTGATCTGAACAGAAGATTGACCCGGAGTCTTTTTCAGGGGAGGAATTAATAACCTGCATGTAAAGCATGGTCAATGCATAGTAAAAACATGGAAATGGTACGGTAAGCTGCAAATTTATTAAGAGTGGAGTTCACTGTGCAGGTTATCATAATATGTTACTACTGTATTGATTGCTGTGGTGTTCAGTGTACAATAAGAATCAAACCTACTTTTGATGCAGCAATGCAGACAATACTGCAAGTCAAATATTCCATGTGGGCGGAAACCCACACACCTGATGCTAGTAGAAATAATTAATTTTGGTAGATCTGTGGTTTATTTACTATATATTATTCATAACTTTAAACACTCAATCAAGAGCAATTGAAACTGTAATCAGATTCAGATCATTTTTAACTTTCTGTTCCACTGCATCTAGCAAGGTGATGACTTAATTTTAAAACATGCTTTTATACTTTTATAAAACACATTTATTTGACAACAGAAATGTATATTAGAGGGGCTCTTGAGTGGCGCATCCAGTAAAGGCACTCCATGTGGAGTGCAGGATGCGACCTACAGCCTGGAGTTCGCTGGTTCGGGTCCAGGCTATTCCACTGCCGACCGTGGATGGGAGTTCCCAGGGTGCGGCGCACAATTGGCCAAGTGCCACCAGGGAGGGGAGAGTCTAGGTCGGCCAGGGTGTCCTCGGCTCACCGCGCACCAGCAACACCTGTAGAATGGCTGGGTGCCTGGGGCCTGCCTGTAAGCTACCCAGAGCTGCGTGGTCCTGCGACGCTGTAGCTTGGACATTTCAAATGGAGGAGAAAATAAGAAAAATAATTGGCGATTCCAAATTTATAAAAAAAAATAATGTAGATTAGTAATGCTGGTTATTTTTATATAATATGAAATTCATCAGTAAACATGTAACACTCTCATTTTATCAGCCATGATGAAAAAGTTATTAAGTAGTTTTATATTTCTATTCATGGAACCTAATTTGAAAAACATTTCATATTGTACCTGCAGTGCCAGACAGCTAATCAAATGCTGTTTAACACAGAATTGTCAACTTTTACAGAAATGTTTATATCATAATCGTGTTCCCATTTTATATAAATTTTACTCTTATTCATTTAAAGTGAGACCACACCATATTTAAACCAATATAACATTAAGAAAGCTCTCTTATTTGATAAGAAAGGTAATAGTATGAGTGAAAACCAGAATCCAACACTAAGTCTTCCACATCTCGGCTGACAGTAGGCCAATTAGCTTGAGAAAACCTGGCTTTTGATCTAACAATGAATATACTGTATAAACAGGTATGAATCAAATTGACGGCCACAATTATGGTACAACATAATGAGATGGAGAGTGCTATTTTACAAACCAGTTAGTTAATGCAAGTGGATGTGGACAGTATCTCTTTCCAGTGCATATGACAGCTGTTTCCTTGTGCTTGTTTATTTCTTCACCAGATCCGATGATCATGATAAAGTGTATCTATCTTTCCAAGTAAATTAGCCCAATGATTGAGAAATGGAAGCGCTGGAATGCAATACTAAGCAGTCCCAGCTTTCCACAATATTGGAACTTACACGTGTTACACAGCTGGAAATACCTTCTGTAACATTGTAAATAGGCTGTAAATAGACCACCAGGGTCTGACATACTATTCCATGTGATGCGTCTGGAAAACATTTAATAGTAACATTTCCCTTACTATTGCTCCAATATTGAGTTATTATCATGTTTTAAATCTGTCTTTACCTGACTTAACAGTCTTCATCATTCCATTCAACTCACGTGACATCTGTCAGCCCCACCTACTCTATGTATCTATTTACAAAGTGAAGGTGGGGCTGGCTGAGTTGAAGGTCACATGGTCTAATGATTTGAATGGAATAAAGGAAGGATGTTCAGTCCAAGCCAGTTAATGGCAGATTCAGTACAAAATAAGTAAATATTGGAGCAACAGTTTTGCTTGTACAGCTATAGCCAAAGGTTTTGCATCACTCTATAGAATTAACTAATTTTGCTTCTTAAAGTCGAATGAAACATGCTGAATAATGTTACATTAACATATTGATTTACATACCGCTTTGTAGTTTTCCATATACAGTACATGAAATACTGTACTACTATTGGCTTCTGGTAGACTTTTTTTAAAATTAATGTCTCAATCCTAAGATTCTAGATGGTACAAAACCTTTGGCCATAGCTGTAGATGCATGCATCTCCCCACTGAACCCCTGCTATCTGTTCCTCTGTCTGCGTTCTTGCCCATTGTGACAGAAACTTATTTCCACAAGGGAAAGGGAGATTTTACATATTACTGGATACATATCAGGGCTGCCATCTACCTAGAAAATAACCAGTAATGTAAAGGCTTACACATCACAGGAGTTTCTAATTTTCTGTATCTAGCTGCAGCTGAGTAATAGAGCATAATTGGCAATAATGCAAAGCAGGCACAAAATGTGCTGATTACATTTGAGGGGCTCATTAAATCTGCTGATTACATTTGAGGGGCTCATTAATTTGAAACAAAAACTAATCTGAACCCAAGGTGGAAGCTACATACACAGGAGCAGATGGCAGGTTAATATAAGGAGCTGGTAACCAGGAGTGTCTACAAGGGGTTCTATTCCACCTGCCTTTTAGATGATTGGAGAAGCCACCCAGGAAGGTAGGAATTTATAGAAGGATGAAAACAAAATGCCAGAGCCCTCTAGAGCAAACTGAATATCAGACGTGTCCAAACTCAACAGGGTGGATTACACAGCCATTTATTGCCACTGTAAGATTCTAAGGGTTTATGTGCCTGAAGGTGATGGAGAATAAACAACACATCACACAAAGATGCAAAGTTAACAGTCTGTATTATTTACTTCTAATATGACTAAGTATTATATTAAGCCATAAGCATACATAAAGAAAAGATATTACCCCTTCCTATATGGGAAGTCAGGTGGCATCCTGGAGGTGATCTGCTGGTCTCTGTGGTGGAAAGTGAACTGCCTCCTGTGACCTATTCACAGAGCCTTTTATCCTACTACATAAAACAGGGTCCATTCCCTTCCTCCAAATGTAAACACATTCTTTAGGCACACAAAAGCACACCCTAACTGGTTTATGCAAAACAGAGGTTTTTCAATATTATTATTATTATTCCCATAAATGCTTGATGCGCATAAATATTGATAATGTAACACCACTGTTACATTTCCAGCCCTAATGCTAAGCTGGCGTGTTTTCTAATGAACTGAAAAGGATATTCAGCATGCTATTGATCTGTTGGGGAGCATCATTTATAGAAGCTGAAATACCCAATAACATTGATTAATGAGGTGGTAGAAAATTGTTCATAGGCATTGATACTAGAGAGAACTCCAGGGGGAAATTGTTGTTTATGGGTGAAAAAAAGGAGCTTCAGAAATCATTTGGCATAGGTATCCGATGTGTAATTTTTGTGTCAACAATTCTATCTGAATATTGGCCATTAGCCATTGGGCTAAACATGAAGTAAAATAAAATCCAGAACAATGTTTAGTGGCAGTTATCATAAATAAAACAGGAGTTATTTGAAGAATTACATTCTGAAATCTAGGATCTATCCAAGATCAGTTTTCCATCAGCACTGCACACATCGGTAGAGGTTAAAGGACTGTTAATCATGGTTTTAAAAATGTCTAACCTATTATTAGTGTTAGTAACATTATCACTGAATCTCCCTTTCTTGTGTGAAGGTCTTTTAATTCTTTGCTTGTTTTTTTATACTTTAGCGTATACAGGGCTGTATTCTGATCACAGCGCAAATGCGACTGCAAGCGCAAACGGTCCTTGCCTCCAATTCTGTGGCGCATAAATGGAGCGAAGACGCAAAAAAAACCAACACTGCGTTGAAATGGTATTCTGAAGTCATGTCCTGCGCCGTTATACAGCGCCTGGCCCATCGCCACGGGTGGGTATAAATGTCGGGGCGTGGTATCGTTAACATATTCGCCAAAGCAATTCTGATGACAACGCAATGGGGTCCCAAATAGACAATTGAGCACTGTGTTAAGACCCGCTGAAACCAGGTTTATTTAGCGGCGCAATCAGGAACTTTAAGAATTGAACACACTATAAAAAGCAAAGTAGTTGTAAGTAGCAACTGCATGCGTTTGGACTGACATAGAAAGAGGAAATCAAAGAAAGAAAAGTAAAAGAAAAGAAAAAAAAAGAACCTAAGACGAAAAAATAACAAAACGTAAGAAACTAACAATATTATTCGTAAATTAATAATAAACAAATATATGAATTAAAACAAAAATTCTCATTTGCAGATACAATGGAGTACTGCATTTATTTTCACGAGGACTGTAGCAATTTATTTTCATGGCAATTATCACAAGTGAAAATATTTCCAGACAGTATATGGAGAGTAGCATAACAGGAGCGCCACTTCTGTTGTGTATGTCTGTCCTTCCTGTCCCTGGTTGTTGCTAGTGCTGTGTGTGCATGTGTGTACCATGTGCAACTGCAAAGGAGTTAACTGCTCTGTAAACTTGACACAATGTATTTGCTTTGTTTCTGTGATTGAAATAAGTCACTACTATCGGCAGACCTGAAACAAGATATCGGTTTCGCGGCCTGATAATGTACGAGCTTAACTAGTGTGAAACATTAAAACGAATTAGAAAATGGATCTGGGATTTCCTTTAACCAGATTGGTCATACAAGGGCTTAAATCTCTAATAAAGGGCCTCGAATGTTATCTTTCAAACCATGTTTAATCACTGTTCCAAATCAATCCACCCGAAAATACGTAAATACAGTATTTGTGTATTTTACCTTTTGCCTGCTTGTTAAAAGTCTCTGTTCTTGTAGTGCACACGCCCTCTGAATGTTGCCTGTTAATGTAAAATATTCTGCTTCCTCTCTGTCCTATCTATATATTTAAATTTAGTATAGCAAATAAAGTAAAAAAAAATAATCGAGAAAGTGTTTGCTGTCAGCAGTAATACAGTAACCACAATACTATAGCAGCTACTCTCCGGTTTGAATCTGATTAGTTTCAGCAACTTTATTTAAGCATATCACAGTAACAACACAGGCACGTCACATCTCTTCATACTGCAGATAACTAGATTATTTTTAATTACTAAAAAAATAATAAGTTAGCTGTACTTTTATTCTTTTCATGTTTTACAAACAGTTCACAAATCATGTTTGCTTTTCGTGGGCTCTGGGAAATATTCCATGAGAATTTAAGCCCTGGTTATATTGAAACTCTAGTACATTACAAGCTCAGGGAACATGATGTGGCACTTCATGTCCCGCTAAAAAATGAATCAGCTGCTGCTACTGGTAGGCAGGTCTGGGAGGGTAGTAAGTATTTTACACTTTACATGTAGTAATGTCAATGCCATGAAATCATGTACCATGTATAATTATTATGAATAATAAATTATTGCCCTACATGCCCACAGAATTTCAATGTACAAAGTACAATGTCCTAGGAATTAATCACTTCCTGTGTAGACCAATATGTGCCACTCATTAATGAAGGTTATCAACTACCATTTTCAGTAGAAACTATAGAATGAAGCAGCTAATCCTAGTTCCCATGACAACTTCTACTTCCAAGAAGGATTAATCTACCCTTGAAAAGTCAGACAGCCCGCCCCAAAGATCTCATTGTGGGCTTATGTCAGTCAACCAGTTAACAAGGCCTAAACCCATGACCTTTCAGTCAAAACCACTAAACTATTTGGTTTAAATAAACCACAAGCACCCTAATAGAGCTATCTGATATACTTTTGGTTTTTTCATGTACTTTGTGTTGAAAAACCTACTATGGGCTGTTCCTGTTGCTACTTTAAGCTTTAACCATCACTTCCTTACTCAGTTATTTTACCCCAGTTTTTCTCCTCAATTTAGAATGGTCAATTATGTTCCCTCACTGCAGCAGTCCCCACAAAAACTCAAAAGGTCAGTGGGTGTCCTTCGATCACACCAAGCCAATAGCCAAAAGCCAATAGCCTTTATTTTTGTATAAAATAAAGTCATCGGCTTTTGAATGTAAAAATACTGAAAACGTGGGGGTCTCCCGAGTGGCGTATCCTGTAAAAGAACCTGCGTAGAGTGCAGGATGCGCTCTATAGTCTGGATGTCGCAAGTTCGAACCCAGGCTATTCCTTTGCCGACCAAGGACGGGAGCTCCCAGGGGGGCGGTGCTCAATTGGCCGGGCGCCGCCCAGGGGGAGGGAGGGTTAGGTCGGCCAGGGTGTCCTCGGCTCACTGCACACCAGCGACCCCTGTAGTCTGGCCGGGCGCCTGCGGGCTTGCCTGTAAGCTGCCCGAGAGCTGCGTTGTCCTCTGACGCTGTAGCTCTTGGGTGGCTGCATGGTGAGTTCGCAGTGTGAAAAAAAGCGGCTGACGGCACTCGCTTCGGAGGACAGTGTGTGTTCGTCTTCGCCCTCCCGAGTCAGCGCAGGGGTGGTAGCGGTGAGCTGAGCATAATAAAATAATTGGCCATTCTAAATTGGGAGAAAATAATAAAAAAATAATAATAATAATTGGCAACGACTAAATTTAGAAAAGAAAAAAAAATACTGAAACGTGTCTGACTGAAAAATATTTGCTTATCTGAATTCACAGATGCCTAGGTCGCTGTGCTAACTAACTCCTTTACAAAGTTAAGAACAATTATTAGGTATTTTTTCCACCAAGCGAAAACTGATTGATTGATTAAAAAGTGCTGGCATCAACTTTTGCAAAAATGTAACATTCAGAACATTATTTAGTAAATTTTAAACAATATATAAACACAAAAACACAACATTCAAAACATTATTTAACTAAAAATGTATACATATCAAAACAGTGTAACAACAGTGTTTAAATAATGTGTTATTTACAGCCTCTCAACTCAAAATATTTCAATACCATTTGTATTTTATATTTAAACATTGCATCTCAGATCACAGTTGAAATATAATGTTTAAAGTAAAATTGAATGCAACGTTTGTAAACAATGTGGGATTGTACAGTGTTGATTTTTTTCATTTAATTATTATTTCACAACATTTCACGGTTTAAATAGGTATTTCAATATATTTCATGATTAAAAATAATATTTATTAAAGCAGAAAAAATGGTGTTGTCACAGTCAGCATTAATCATTTACTCTAGAGTTATTATATAACATATAACACATAAAAAATGCAAAATTGCAGAATATTTAGTTTTTTATGTCCACCTTTTAAAGACATTATATTTTCACCATCAGCAAATTATCATACAAAATAAAAAAATATATAAATAGGCCTAAACATAAAAATAACAACTAATTGTCCCTTTATTGTACTGGACAGTGCAATCTTTAGCAGAAATACTTCTGATCTTTGATGCTGCTGGTGTCTTTTCCATTGAAGATATTTTAAGGAAATCATGCAGCTCAATGCAGGGTTTTCAATTATTTACCCCCACTAAACTAAACCGTCTGACAGGTTCCGAAATGCAGTGCAACAGGTAGTGCATCAATATGGCAAATGTTTGTTAGTTTAGTTTACTGAAACTAAATTATTTCAGCATATTTCATTTTTATCTTAGTCTACTTACAATTAGCCGAAAATAAATCATAGTGTCGCATAAACACGTTCTGGCTATACAGGACCTTATCTGCCATTTGAAATCGGTACACAGCTTCTGCCGACTATGCTCTCCGCTTTGCGGCAGCATTCTTGGGCGGAATTCTTGGGTAATTTTTGCCTCCGCAAAAACCTTGTCAGACCTTCGTGAGTAGCTCATGAATGTATGGCAGTTCATTAATTAGGGCAGCAGAGAGGAGTAGTGGTTAGGGCTCTGGATTCTTGACTGGAGGGCCGTGGGTTCAATCCCAGGTGGGGGATGCTGCTGCTGTACCCTTTTTTTTTTTGAGCAAGGTACTTTACCTAAATTGCTCCAGTAAAAACCCAACTGTATAAATGGGTAATTGTATGTAAAAAAAAAAAGTGATATCTCTATAATGTGAAATAATGTGATATCTTGTAACAATTGTAAGTCGCCCTGGATAAGGGCGTCTGCTAATAAATAAATAAATAATAATAATAATAATTAATGTAAAATAACAGGACAAGAATCAAAAGATTCTCAGCCCACTAAAAAAGGGAGATCAGTAATAATGTTAAGAAAAACCATAGAAGGTAAGAAAATGTATTTAAAGGGATTGGTTAGCACTTCTTTAAAGCAGCCCTGGGATCTCACCATAATCACACATTTCTTTATATGGGAAAATAGAAGCGTGTAAGCAAAAAAGGGTCCACTCAGGTTGCAGTAGGTCTCTGCACATATTAAGTGCATGGGTAATCCTGCACTGGTTTCAAACTCCCATTACCACGGCTGCAAAATTATTCCAGCAAGGCAACCATATTGAAGCTGTGCTGACCTATCGATTATCATTGCCAGTGTAGCTTGCTTATCTGATGAGTGGTGTCTGCAAGTGTGCACAGGATTGTGACAATTAAGCACTTCATTCTTTGATTTAATCAAGGAATGGCAAACATGCATGACTTTTCTAGCCACCGATCTACGTATTCCAATAACTGCAATCTTTTTAGAGGTCAGTAACGTAAGTTTATTACTGTATTTAATGACTATGATCAATCAAACCAGATGGTTATTTTAAGAAGTCAAATATATAGATTTTTAGATAGCCACATGGGTTTATTCTAATGCAGTATGTGTCAAATTTAAATATAGTTTATTATTTATTTATGTAATGTAAATTGTGTATATACTAAGAACAGTGTATATATACACCCAAGGGGATTCCCAGTGCTGTAAAATCCTCGAAATAAAAAAATCAAATTGGTTTACACTAACCTACACGTTTGTCTACTCGACAGTTTCAAAGTTCATATTATATATTTGCTTTAGTGTTTTGAAGTTATGCACAAAGCAGTGTGAACTCCTTACCAAATCATTAATAATAATAATAATAATAATAATAATAATAATAATAATAATAATAATAATAATAAAAATAATAATAATAATAATACTTTTATTTTTATATAGCGCTTTTCATAGTGGACCACCATCACAAGCGCTGTGAACTGTGCATTATATGCAGAGTCACTTACAATAGGACACTGATTTAACATCTCATCCGCAGGATGGAGCACACGGAGGTTAAGTGACTTGCTCAGGGTCACACAGTGAGTCAGTCAGTGGCAGAGATGGGAATTGAACTGGTGGTTACAAGCCCTGGACTTTAACCACTGGACCACATTGCCTCCTGATTATAAAAACCAGCTCACCATTAAATGCACTCTTGCCTGTTACATTAAATAATTCTGTACATTTTTCCATTGAATAATATAAGTGGAGATTACATATTGAAACTCTACCCCGCCACATATGGTCCAAAAGCACACACTATCATATGAGATTCTTGATGGTTTCACACAGCAGAAGTCCAGCAGTTCATTTAAACAGATTTCAACCGGGCAGAGATTAAAAAAGAAAAAAGTGAACCTAAGAGCGAAAACAGCAACACAGGTGCTTTACCAATTACACAATTATGCATTTAAAATACCTTTATAGGTAAGCAAAAAACAGAAGGCTCTTTTCTAAATCCACTTCAGCCAATGGAAGCTCTGAGTCATCTATTTCAAAATAAGTAAATGCACTTTCTCTAAAAGCCCATGGTCTCAGTCCTCTTCCTGCTTCCAAAGAGCTTCTTATGAGCTGACATGGTCACTTGTCAATGGCTGACAATCAGCCTTGTCTTTTTGCAGGGGGGTTAAGTAGCTTCAAGGAGAGATGTTTTATGAAAGCCCAATTCGACTGACCGTGATGGAGCTGTGTTAAGGCTCAATACTAAATATATATTTCGTAAGCATCCCTAACTTGACAGTAACAAACATTTAATAAAAATAGGATACAAGCAAAGAACAAGATAAAAATGCTATAAAAATGACATTTAAAAAACAAAATCATTTTCACAGAAGAATAATGATGCAGTGTGTTCATGTGTGTGTGTGTGGTGGGGGGGGGGACAGGTTTAGGGTGCTCACAATATAAAAAAGCCCATTGACTCATTAGGCTGCCATGCAAAAAGCAAAAAGTGCTGAATTTAGGGTCTTGCTCACTGCAGGGATCTTCTTTATTGATTCCCTTTCACAAAGCTCCCTTGTCAGCTGGAGAATTCTTCAGACAGTGGAAGAAAGGCTGCTAAAGACCCAACAGGACACAAAGCTAACCCTCCACAAAGTACTGCTCATTCAGCACATATTCATTTTTAACAGGGAACACTGCCCTGAAAATGTAGATATACTGCATATACTGTTCTTGCGTGTGTGTGTGTGTGTTTATTCAACATTAAAGAAGTGGCTATACAATAGCACACATGGGGATCTATATATCATTGATTTTTCTTTTGTATCTGAACTTTTCATAGGTTTTCGTGACTTCGTGGTCCTACCCGCAATGTACTAAAGTCATTTTCACTCCCGTAACTCAGTTTCAACACTACTCTCTGGTGCAGAATGCTGGATAGTGACAGAGTATGACATGTCTTCATTCCACACAACGTGCCTCTGAAAAATTCTCAGTATCTTTTGTCCCAGAACAATCTCAAACCAAGACCTACTCACACAGTGCAGCCAAGAAGATAGGAGTACAATCATTACCAGGAGGCATTGGAGATGGATTGGCCATGTGCTTCGGATGGAAACTGATTATATACTGAATAGCAGTAAGATGGAGAGCAGTGTAAAGTAGTGGTTAGGGCTCTGGACTCCGGAGGGTTGTGGGTTCAATCCCAGGTGGGGGACACCGCTGCTATACCCTTGAGCAAGGTACTTTACCAAGATTGCTCCAGTAAAAACCCAACTGTATAAATGGGTAATTGTATGTAAAAATAATGTGTAAAAAAGAATGTAATTGTATGTAAAAAAATAATGTGATATGTTGTAACAATTGTAAGTTGCCGTGGTCTGCTAAGAAATAAATAATAATAATAATGGACACCTGAAGGCAAGTGAAAACGAGGTCGCCCAAAAACAACATGACGAAGAGCTGTGGAAGCTGAGCTGAAAAACCTGGGGCACAGCTGGGGATTGAAAGACTTGTCAGAAACAGACAGGAGTTATTATTATTATTATTATTTGATTATTATTATTATTTATGTATTTATTTATTTATTTATTTATTAGCAGACACCCTTATCCAGGGCAACTTACAATTGTTACAAGACATCACATAATTACATTATTTTTTTACACATTATTTTTACATACAATTACCCATTTATACAGTTGGGTTTTTACTGGAGCAATCAAGGTAAAGTACCTTGCTCAAGGGTACAGCAGCAGTGTCCCCCACGTGGGATTGAATCCATGACCCTCCAGTCAAGAGTCCAGAGCCCTAACCACTACTCCACACTGAGTTCAAGAACTTCGTGGCTGCCCTAAACACCAGAGGAGTAATGGGTAGTAAGTAAGTAACTAACTCAGTTTCATCCATGCTGAGGTAGTTTAGTTATGACTTTGTTTCAAACTACTTTTGTATGCAAATGTACAAAACTTATAATATTGAAGTTTCACGCGTACCCTTGATGTATTATCATTTTTTCATGATTTAAGACTTTGGTTTGTGCCTGTTATTTTACGTATGCCTCTCACTGGCATAGATTCAACTAGCTGCTCGTATGTGAAACTTCCTATTTAAACGATTCCGGGCTTTTAGTTACTTTAAAATAAAGCACCTTCAAATATAAAAGAAACCACAAAAAATAAAATAATAATCACTGCAGAATTATTTAATTAAACACAAACTGAAATCTTTTCTTATCAGTAATTAATTTTATGTAGTGCGTAGACAACTGAAATACAACAAAAAATATTTACTTGCATAGCCTACTGTATGTACTGTACTTTTTTCCTTTACGCAACTAAAATATACATAGACTCAAACAAAAGTTCTGTAATATTCTTAAATTAACATGGATTTGTGATATTAATTTGTTAAGTGTCTTCATAGAATTATATTTTCTCTTATGAGTTGTAACGAATGCATTTGTACTGCTTACTAAGTTTTGAGAAGCACATGTTTTCTTTATATATATAATTATTATTTGTTTATTTAGCAGATGCCTTTATCCAAGGCGACTTACAGAGACTAGGGTGTGTGAACTATGCATCAGCTGCAGAGTCACTTACAATTACGTCTTGCCCGAAAGACGGAGCACAAGGAGGTTAAGTGACTTGCTCAGGGTCACACAATGAGTCAGTGGCTGAGGTGGGATTTGAACCAGGGACCTCCTGGTTACAAGCCCTTTTCTTTAACCACTGGACCACACAGCGTTTTCATACTAAGTTTTGTACTTGATAACATTAATTGTACATGATATAGGACGGAGGCTAAAAATTCACAGTATTTACAAACACGTAAGTAATATTCGTACATAGAGCCCATGGAGAATAACAGCTGGATACTTAAATAGAAGCAAAGAATCTTTGTTTAATAGAAAGAAGCAGGAATCAGGGTGTTGTTTGTGGATCATTTCCCATTGTTTTGTATCATATTTATTTACTCTTAAGCTTACAGGAGACTAAATTCAAACATGTCTGAGCCCCTGAGTTGGGAGTGTAAGAAGAACATGATATACATGTCTCGGAAATTAATTCTAAAGGCATTTTAAAACAGACAAAAAGCAACAAAATAAGCCAAAAATAGCTCTAGAAGATACAACTTCTGGCAATTTTCTGCAGCACGGCAAAAATGTTTTTCCTAAAGAATTAAGAATAATTTTCTGGGCCTGTGTTTCCCATCAGTCTTTCCTTTTCTTTAATCAAGGCAGCGCTTTTTCGTTTGCAGGGAAATTAAACAAGAACCGTCAAAGTATGAGTATTGTCATTATTATTTATGTTTACCAGAGTATTTATACTTCTAAAAATTGTAGAAAGATTGTGCTTCACTGATTAGTATTCAATTATATGACAAGCTGAAAACTGCAAAATTCATGAGCAGCACAGCAGAACTCTCCATAGGAGCAGAACTCTCAGACCCCTGGTTTGCCCACCCTATTATTATGGCTCCAGGTAGACTTTTGTGATATCATTTGGTAGTTTCTTTGATTACATGATGTTGATTACATAACATTTTAGGGTGATGCAAAACTTTTGACCAAAGCTGTAGATACTTTTAAGTACTGTATATTTTGACTTTTACCTTATAAACTTTACTCTTATTTTTAAAAACCTTAAATACACACTTGCTTCTGCAGACTTAAGACACATAAGTCACTTTTCTATTTTGTCATTTACTTTTTTGTTTGACATTTTCCACACTGTTCTCCTTTTTAGACATTCCGGAATACTATTCACTAAAACAAGTGGCTTTGTTTCTCCTTTTTTCCAGTATAACTACTAATGCATCTACAAATCAAGACTGCCCGTTGCTCCTGTTGATATTTCAAAAGCACCCTCTTCTTGTTGCATCTGTTCAAAATATTAACTACTGTATTCTTCTTGTTGTTTAGATTCACTTTGTATTATTTCATATTCAGAGTGTAACCATTGACCTGTCCCCCCTGCATCACAGGGATGTAAGACATCAGTAATAAATTCATAGTACAAATCTGCTTTTTCTTGTACCCACTAGGGGCAGAGTGTTGCAGGTGGGACAAGATTCTGAGGGCTCTACTGAGGCCACATGGGTGCTTTACAGTTTTGTGATGACTGAAATGGAGATTGATGCACAGTGAATCTAAGCAATACATTTGAAGGCCTTTTTTCAGCAGTTTTGTGTCTCATTATCACCGAACAAAAAAGGCAAGGCAATACTTTTTCTGCCAATCAAAAAACAAAAATAACATTTGATTAATCTTTGAGTTGACCGGTTGCTTTGTAACTTTCATGGCTGCCTGTTGGGTGACAAGTGTCTTTTCTTTGATGTCTTCAAGTCCTACTCAAATCCTTGTCACAAAAGCAAATGTGTATTTCAGAAACCTGACATAATAACAGCCCTTGCAGGATACATTTCACAAATAAAAAAAATTAAAAAAAACGTTTCCAAAGCTTCTACATTGCTAAGAGCTCCAACTAAAAGCCTTCCATGTAAGCTGCTAATGCACAACAAATTTGATTAAGATAGCTGAGAGAGGCCTTGAATTACTTACATTCTGACAAGATTACAAAATAATTAGATTGGTGGCACTCTTCCCCCTGACTAGACTGTCAGTTCCATTGTGACTGCTTTTCGTTAGACAATTGTACGCTTGGCAGATACTAACAACACATTTGGCAGAAATGGACACCAAAGCCGGAATTTTAAAAATCGCACTTAATAGCTGCAACATTATAATATGTCTTTTTACTTTCAGTTGCATCGATACAGCTATGCAGATGATTTGTTTTGATTAAGCCACTCAAAAGCGTAATCTGCTTTTTTTTCTTTATTTTACTTACTGGGCAAACACCACCCATTAGTGCTTTTATAGAAAACTGCTCATTATGTGGGGTGAGTCATGGATGAGAGAGTGAAAACTGGCCTCACCGCACCAGATCGACCTCTACTGGTCATGCACCAGGCAGGACTCCAAGGTGAGTTGTGCCCTCGAGGGTTTACTAGCTTGGCAATACCCACTGCTTAGGTTTGCTATGTGAATTATCTAGACCAGTGGCTCTCAAAGTCCGGGATTGGAGCCGTCCTCGAGGGCCAGACAACGGGAACGAAGGAGGGTGGTTGATCTTCAGTGCTATAATATACAGTACCTAAAGCTGTGTTTTCTTGGTTTCTGGTACCAAGCTTGTCCTAAGCACTAATCCCTTATATTTGGATCCAATAATCTATTTCAAAAGAGGAACACACTCAATCATATAACATTGCCATGTGGAATTACAGTAGCTCTGTCTACTCTATGCAGCTCCAATAAAGACAACTGGTTCAACTTGTCTTATTTTTTTCTAAGCATGACATTTCTATCTTTTCCTCAGTCACTGCCACGTAGTCAGAGTCACTTAAAGCATTTGGCAGACTTCAAACAATTGAAGCCACCATTTTTATACTGGAATTAGCTTTTACATTTTTACACTATTAGCAAGATATTAGCATTTTGTAAATGCAGCATAAATGGCTTATTCAAGATTTCACCAAGAAAGCAGATCAACAGAACTGAAAAGTTTGTCTTTTATAAGTATCAAGCTTACCATCAGAACTGAATTTGATTTAAACTGATTAAATGTCAGCCTTCAGGCAAAAATTCGGGGGGTGTCGGAGAGGGCCCCTCTCTCACTACGATCTCCATTTCCTACCTCAATCCTGTCTTAATCCAGTCCTCCTGCGTAGTCCGGATGAAACCAGACGCGCGTAGTTCTGGGTAGCAAGGTTCTGTCTCCGCTCCTGAGCTCCATCTTGAAACCTGACTCCCGAGCTGCGCCCTGCCGATTCGTCAGTCCTGGGTGGGCAGAGCGGGAGCTTCTCTTTGGTTATCTTATCTGTCAATCTATATTCACCTATATAAGCAGGATTCTAATTCCGGTCTATGTCTTGCATTTGTTTTCTTCCTCCTCCTCCTCTTCTTCTATACCACAAGCAATGCACAGGGCTCCCCTGGGGGGCAGTGAGCTCACTCCCCCTGCCTCGAGTTGGCTGCGCCACCATACGCCTACACGGCAGAGGTTCTCTTGGGAGCCAGAGGGGACCCCCGGCCATAACTGTACTTTTGCAACTTATGCGCCTTTGTCCCTATGCGGGCCCTCTATCCTAATCGTTCTCCTCTAGCCATCTATATGTCTTAGCTCTGGCCTCTAAACTGTCTCCTATTCTCAGGTTCCTTGGGGGCACATGACCTGGCACCGGACGCCGGCTCGACATCAACCACGAGGTCGCCACCTGGTGCCGGCCCTGTCTAAATCTTTCTTATTCCAGGTCTGCGACCTTTCCGTTCCTATGGGTAGCCGAGTCTCCCCAGGCCACTAGAACGTGATCCTCCGAGCAGTAAATGGACTGTCCATGTGTTATATGTTCTTCGGTTCCAACCATACAGGAACCTCTTGCTCTCATGGGTATCTTGCTCCCAGACCAAAGAGGAAGCTCCTCACGGTTCTCTGAGTATTGAGAGTCATATCTGCCCTGTCTGTCCACTAATTCTCAGACCTTAAAGGAGCCCCATGAAACAGTGATGTATGTTCTCTTATGCATTACATTTAATAAAAAGTGGAACATGTAAAAAAAGTGATTAATTTGATCAGAAAAGGAATACAATGTAATCTTATTATACCTTGATCCATGTCTCAGCCTATACTGTTGACCCTGCACACTGCAAGCAAGCATCTAAACCACTATAGAAAGGACCAAGCTCAACTGCATTTTTGATTTTAGAGCTTTTAACCTCATCTCATCTCACTGACGGGACAGAATCAGTAACAGCAGTGTATCACACACCACTGCCCATTACATTTGCATACTGTATGTCTGACATGTTTCTTTAGTTAGGAAAAAACAAAAGCTACAAAAAAACTAACCAGGGCCTACATTAAGATATTTTGTAGTAGTCCCTGCTCCCCCCTCTGCTAATATCTCACCACATGAAGACCCATCTACATACCATTACAGTACATCCCTTTAATTCATATACAGCTGTCATAGCGTAGCAACCTACTGACTGAAATTCATCATGCAGCTGTATCTTATATTGGTCGTGATTGGTCTAGCTTTACTCGCCTCACCTCTACCTTTCCACTTTCAGAACCAGGTGTCATTACACACGCGCACAAAGTGCAAACATTTCATCATGGCTTATCGTATTCCCAAAGGAGAAATAGAAAGGGAAAAAATACAACCTGTTGCTCTCTGGGTTCTTAATTTCCCAAGGGCCTTGCTGAATATGAATTACTTTCAAGTTTCTGTTTTAAATTAAGACCACATCCCTCTGACAGTTTATACTGCAGATATGCATTAAACAAAATTCAGTGACTTTGTCCTGGTGGTCCCATTACTACCATTAAAAATCCAGGTCCACTGTCATTCAAGTCTCAACTAATGTCTACAGTAGCACTCAATCCACCCCATTCTCTCTCTGGGGTCTTGGCAGACTCCAGCAAGTATGAGCCTGTCTTAACATTCTAATTATGTTTCAGTCTTATCTGTGGGCTCGGATTGAGGTAAATTATCCTACAAGATTGCAGAGAGAGAGATTAGGTTCACAGCGATATTCTGAAATGTCAGGCCATGCCTACTTATGTTTCCAGGAGCTAACAGTATTTACTGTTTAGAGGAAGTGACCAAAAAACACTAAATTAATTAAGTCTGAATTAAACCGTGAGCAGCTGTCCAATTTTCTGGTTGGCAATTCTTACTCACTTTAAATAACTATGATCAGAATTCCTTCATCCCCCCCAGATGCTAACATAATGGCAAAAATGTGTTGACTGTCTAATACAGAAATAGAAGCAAACTGAAAACATATAACCAGTTTTCAAGATTACCTGGTTCTAATGAGGCCAGGTATGACTACGATGGAAACAGATGCTACTGTATACAGTATATTGATATCCTTTATCATTTAGCTATGAAAATATCTTTAAAACAAATCAGCGACTTTCATAATTTTTCACCAGAATAAAATGAAATCATCTTCAACTTCAAATCACTCAATCGATGTTAAAACTATAAGTCAAGGAGGCTAATGCTAAGTGTGTTTTTAATAGTTTTCCCTCACAATAAAAGTAAACTTACTTTCAAGCAACTGGTTATAACGTGTCCCTTTAGCAGGTAAATTGACAGCCACGTACATGTTCTTAGATGATAATTATACACGTAAACTCCATTTTAGTGTCTGTGAATGGTAATTGAAAGTGATGGATGTGAAGTGTCTGCAAAATAAAAAAAATAAAATAAATGATACAAATAGATGTATAAAAAAAGTAAAAGAGCTCTATTCAAAAGACACTTTTCAAAGGTCAGGCCCCATACTAGCCTGGCTTGAATAAAATATTGGTTTGAAAAATGTGCCTTCTAAAGTGGTTTCACCGCTTGGGTTTTAATTAATTTTACAGGCTCCCCATGTTAAATTATACTGACAATTTCCATTTGCCCCTGCTTCAATCATATTACCAGAAGCTGAAGGACAGTAAAATACCCCTATTGTGCAAACTGAAAGCCAGGCAGAATGAGCCACCAGACTGATGGATGTACATGACACCTGATCCTCTTAACTGGGTCTAGCGAGAAGGATCCAGAACGAATACAAAATCTGTTTATCTCATATTGGTAAAGGCATTTGGTTTCAGCTGCATAAACGAGAGTAAACTTTTATACAAATCTAAAACCTCACAATGCCTCTTAACATAGCCATGCACCGTGTCCCTGCAGTGATTTTGAATATGAAAGGATGAATAAAATAAAAAGGATTCTGCTATACAATAGCCTGTCGCTGTTCTGTCATAATATAAGTGCTGAGAAGACAAAATGAGGGCAAGATTTAATTTACTAAATGAAATATTGTGACTTTCTATGTGTCACCATATATATATATATATATATATATATATATATATATATATATATATATATATATATATATATATATATATATGCAATAAGGCCCGACGGGGTGTTTGTATACATCGAATTATAGAAAGAAAATGCGACTACTACGACTAATAATAATAATAATAATAATAATAATAATAATAATAATAATATGAGGCTAAAAGTTCGGTTAGTTGTGCTTAATAACGTGCATTTATACAAACATTAATAATAGGTTGTACGAGAGGTTTACATTTACAACATTTTTTACTTTCTTTCTTGTCTGTGTGTGTGTGTGGTTTGGTACGGATTTGCTGAGGAATAACGTGAGATTCCGCCAGTTAAACAGGATCTTGACTCCTGAAACTGTGCAAGACACGAGCACGATTCCTGCTCTGGTTTACATGGGTTGTTACAACTATTTTTATCGCGAGAAAGCAATTGACCCTGCCCTTAAAGTCACGCTGACCAAAGGACGTTCTTTTGCTGTTTCACGATGTATTTGCGTTGACAAAGTCACACAGTCATGACTGTAGAGTTGATTTTCACATGCATGTATACCCAGCCATTGTTTACAGTCCAATCCAATCCAGTGGTGTATTTCTGAAATTGAGGACGGAGCTGCGCTTCAGCCTGTAACCTCTTCATTAACCCTGACAAGGATGGGAAACAGAAGAGAGGTTGTCCTTTGACAGACTGAGCTCAAGGTTCTATCTAAAAAGACGGTTTCTAAGATGCCATAAACAGGGTTCAAAATGAATCCAAGTCCATAGTGTGTTGACAATGAAAGTAAAGATCCACCAGATAAAATAATCCCAATATTATTCGATTTAATATAAAAAATGTACAAATTATATTGCTATTTATTTTAAAAAAAAATAACTTGTGGTACAAACAGAACACTGAATGATCGTTAGGCGGATGTCAGGCCTCGTGATTTACGAATGATCTTTCAGTATCCTCTATATATATTCTATGTATATTCTGTGTTACCATAGCAACAGACCCCTAAACTGGAAAAAAAATAAATGCTGATATCACTTTCGTTCATACATATTATACGTAGAATTTAAACAAACGTTTTTAAAAGAGCAAGAAAATGAAAATACAAAAATGACCCAAACGGCAGAAGGCACCGGTGTCGTTGTCCATCAAATCAACAGTATAAAGGTCACTCTTTAAATCAGGACTTATATGATGGGTTGGAGTAGGAATATCTCTGTTAAGAAAGGGGAACAAGACTAAAAGGCTAAAATATGCACAAGAACACAGAAATTGGACTATGGAACAATGGTCAAAGGTGCTTTGGACTGTTGATGGATGGACAGACACCTGTGTCTTCTGCCCATTCTGTTGTCAATTCAATGCTTGTCTTCTTTCTATTCCTTAAGGATATTATCTTCAAGTATTGCTCATCCTTGTTAGACAGCTTTTGGGGTCTTCCAGTCCTGGGTTTGTCAATTACACATGATGTTTCTCTGTACTTGTTGATTATGTTTCGGATACCACACCTTCAAAATCAAGTGATGCGAGCTATTTTTCCTTCTTTATGCAAGTCCAGGTTGTTATAATGGTAGAAAACATTAGTGGAGGCTTGAGTAAATTGTTGATGCTCACAATGCATCAGAGTAGAAAAATGCAATATGTCTAAGACTTTTGCACAGCAGTGTGTGTCTATCTATCTATCTATCTATCTATCTATCTATCTATCTATCTATCTATATATATATATATATATATATATATATATATATATATATATATATATATATATATATATATATATATATATATATATATATGGTGCACACAGAAAAAAGCAGACCGTGGTTTCCAACAAAAAAGCAAAGTTTTATTTGGGTCCTGAAACTCCCAAGAAAAAGCTTGCTCTTAAACAGAAAAGACAATCCTGTTTGCAAGACGATGACAAAAGAAAATAAACAGTTCAGACTTGATTCATAAACAAAAAAACAAAAAAAAAGATGATGTATACAAACTGGACCGTCGTCAAGCACGTCCAGCAGGTGAGTAAGCTCTTTGCAGCCTGGTTCTCTATCAGGCCGATATCAGTCACAGAATGTCCTTTAGCTCAGGTAAGGGTTAATCCCGTAGTGTCGGGGGAAAAAAGCCAACAGTCAGTCCACAGCCTTTGGCCCGAAATCCAAGCCTGGAGGCTACATGTGTGGCTCATGAGTCCTAACTAGTTGATAACATTGAATCCCCTCCCTAACCACACCTGCAGACCGTTAGCCTGTTAACTTTGTGACGTCATGGCAGGCAGGTATGCTGACCACAGGTCTATCTGCGGGTTACCTGAAGCCTTTTTAAAGTTTACCCATATCAAATAAGAAGCTGAGGCACGGTATTTCCAAGGCAGGGGTGAGGCACACTAATAGACAATGAGGGGAAGCTCATATTGCACCTGTCTGTTCTAAACCTGCTCCATGTTTCACTGATGAAAAGACTCCATATGTCACTATATTGTGTACTATGTTAAGGTTGTCTTATAAAAGTATTGTTCATGAAATTGAATAAGCGAGCATGATTAAGCATTAACATATTTATTTAAATGAATGACAGGATAGGTGTTTGCACCGAATCTCACCTTTGAGCCTGAAAGGGTCTGGCCTCCTAGGAGGCAAAGACTTAATATTCCACACACTATTTAAGTCCCATTCTCATTGGAACCTATAAGCAGCAACTACTAATTTTGGCAAGAATGTAATTTTGCACTCAGAATGTTACTGACAAAACATTTTAAATGTTTAAAGCACAACAGGTTCTATATAAACTGATTAAAATCGTTAATTTTAATGCAGTTTTCTAAGGATATTTTCATGTGTCTGATCAGGTTCATCTTGAAATCCCATCAAACAAAACATGCAACATTTGTTAAAACTACATTAATTTACAATCGATCATAAAACTACTTTCATTTAAAGCCAGCAAATGGTGAATGATAAACAACAGGCTTTTTCGACTGCCAAATTAAAGAAATCCGATACAGCCATTATAAAACCTTTCCAAAATCTTATCAACTGCACTCTGTTCCAGAAAATTATTGTTGGCATTTCTGTAAATGTGAAATGAGCTAATAGCCATTCCAAAGAAAAGATATTAATAGGACTAACAAAAAAAAATAAAAATTGCAACAACAACAAAAAAAAAACCCTAGGGTTATGTAAAGATTAGTTATTTTCTAAAGTTTCAAGGACATCCATTCAGCCTCTTTAAAGTAATTGTGGCAATGGAAAAATTGATCAAGGAAATTAAAGTTAAGATCCCCTTACAAAATCCCCTATTGTCGTTGTTGCACTTTCCAAATTAGTACAACAATAGTCCTAAGAGATCCAGCAAGGTTATGAATCCACCTGCAGCAGATTCGGGTTGCAGTAAGCTGACTTAGCAAAGGTGCAAAGGCCAAAAGGCCAACACTACTACCAGCAGCAATCAACCCAAGACATTTCCTCAGCATAAACGATTTCCAGGGGAGCATTTCATAGAGTGGTTTGTGTTGATTGATGTGTGATGTCGCTGTATCTCAGGGGCTATTTGCTGTATTTACATGAAAGTTGGAAGGTATAAGAATCACCTATGGGGAATTTGTAGGGGATCTTATGTTTTTTTAAACTATTATCCAGTATGGCTACCTGGTGGCCATTAGTAAGATTTTCTGATCCTTTAAATTTTATTGAATGATTTCCCTTTCCAGTTTTAAGATCTGCTGAAAAAAGACTGGTGACTATATTTGACAATCTTATCTTATATTTCTTATTTTTTATAGATACATAAAACATGTCTAGTGGTAAAATTTGCAGATAATAATCAACAATTACAATCCTTTATTAATAATAAAAAAAAACAAGAAACAAAAAAAAGTAGTCTTTACAGAAGCCTTTAAATACAATTGAAAACATGCACGTGCTTGTAATATAATACAGTACAGAAGTATTGGCATCCTATTAATATACGATAATTCAAGAAAACATGTTACAGTAAATACAACACATAGCATTTAGTGAACATTAGCCACTAATTAATATGATGAAGACCAAAATACATAATTGCTGGCAGCTCAACAATCTTTATAAAAAAACAAAAGCACTTTGTTCATGACAAAAGTATCGGCACCTTTAAAAGTCTGTAAAGAACTAAAGAAAAAAAAGTTTTTAAAGAACTAATTAAAAAAATATATTCATTGATTGAAAAACATTCCACAGTAATTAAGCTGCATTATAAAGTCAATAGCCAGAAAAAGATGGTCATGGCTAAGGAGTTGAATTCACGTTTCAAAAAGGTACTCGTAGCAAACTACAACACATGAAATGGCTATACAGAATACCAATAATCCACAATCAGAGCAATACTCAAGAAGCACCACAGAACAAATTCAACTGAAACACTTGAAAGAAGTGGACAAAAATTATGGGTACAGAAAATAGGAAAATTGTTGAAAAAAAAATTCAAGATTAACAGCCATTTAAAAAAGATTTAGCTGCACCAGGCATAAAAGTGTGTGAAAGAACTGTACAGAGATATCTGAACACAGAAGAGTGTGCACGCAGGCCTCACTGCAAACCACTTTTAAAGAGCAGCCATAAAACACACTTCTAAAATCTGCCAAGACATATAAACAGGAATCTGAAGCATTCTTCAACAAAATGCTCTAGTCTAATGAGTTTAAAATATAACTTAAAAAATGGATAAAAAAGGGAATGCCTTCAATGAAGAAAACCTTGTAGCTACAGTTAAACATGGAGGGGGTTCGATTATGATATGGGGGTGTTTTAGCAGTTCATGGACTGGAGTCATTCATGTGATTGAAGATCAAATGAATGCAGCCATGTATAAATACATTCTACAAAATACATGATACCATCTGTTCGTAGGCTGATTGGCAGACCATTTATCTTCCAACACAACAGCAACCTAAAGCATATGGCTATGTCAGCTCTGGAATTCTTGAAGAAAGCTAACATAAAAGTTCTAGAATGACCTTTGCAATTACCAGTTCTCAATCAAATAGAAATATTTTGGACTGAATTGAAAAAAGCTGTAGCCAAGAATTGTGTATCCAATCTGTCTGAGCGGACGGAAATATGCAAGACAGAATGGGCACAGATTACACCAACAAGATGTAACATTCAGGGTAAGAACTTCTTATGCTTTTGTCATTAATCAATACATTAAATTAAATACATTTGTTTGTTTTTTGATAAAGATTATTTGTTAAATTACTAGAAATTGTGTATCTTGCTCTTTATTTTATTAAAAAGTGGTTCAACTTTACTAAATGCTTGTCCTTAATCTGTTACCTTGAATTATGGTATAATATGCATAGGGTGCCAATACTTTCGTCTGCGACTGTATATATGATACATGAGGCACCAGGGGAAAAAATTATCAATGAATGTTTAACTGAGGCAAAACAAAAGGCAGGACAGACAGATAGATAGATAGATAGATAGATAGATAGATAGATAGATAGATAGATAGATAGATAGATAGATATACCTTGTTAAACAAAAAAAAAACTACTTGTAAACTTATCAGAACCAATCCACTTTCAGCATACAAATCAGCTTCTTTTTATTAGCCCACAAGGTCATATTTTACATCTAAATGAAGAAAAAGTAGCTGAGTGTGTGGGAGAGGTCCTGACAGACATTTCATATGGAAAAAAGCTGGCAGCAGCACTCTGTGGCTGAACAAACCCATTATTCTATAGGCCTATGTATCCAGCTTGAGAAGCAGGATGAAGGACATATTTTCCCACTGAAAATAAATTAGCCAGTAAGTATTATACAGTACTTAGGAATTTAGAAACAGACAAAAACTCATTTCAGACAGCAGCTAGGAATGTCACATAAGAAGACTCAAAACTCAATGTTACTGATCTCATTATGATCACACATGCTTTACGCAAAAGTTGTGGGTACTGGTGTTTGTAGTTTAAAATACAACTACATTAATACATTTTTTTTGATTTATTTTAATAGCAAATGGATGTTTACAAAACAATGGACAATTGTAAACATTTTTGGAAACTGTCTAAATTAACAATGCATTTGATTTGTGTTTGTTGAATGTTATTTGTTGTAAAGAATAAATGACTTTAAGCTGCCACCTGTTACAACAGTCTCTTTGGAGTCTCTCCTAATGACTACATGATTACAGAGAAAATGTCCATATGGATGAACCATCGCAATTACAAGGATGTCCCAGAAGAAACTGTGGGGACTAATTATGTAAAACAGTAAGATTTTTAAAATTACCTGTACAAACAAATGCAACCACATGCCAATGATACTGTATGATTAATCCGGAGTTAGGCTGCTTGCTGAACAGTTTTACCTGGCCTTTCTGTCAGTCTTAAGTAGGTTACTATACTAACTAACCAACAAAAAAGCACAACATTTGTAAACATGTAAGTAAGCTGGTTGTTAACAGTTAAACTAAAAAGGTTCCCCTTGAAATAAACCGAACTGAATGCATTAATTTGGACTGTTTATTGTTGCCCTCCTTATTATATATATATATATATATATATATATAATAAGGTGTGCTGTGCTGTCCAAGCTCTTTTGAAGAAGCACAAAGAAACGGGCAACATTGAGGACCGTAGACGCAGTGGTCGGCCAAGGAAACTTACTGCAGCAGATGAAAGACACATCATGCTTACTTCCCTTCGCAATCGGAAGATGTCCAGCAGTGCCATCAGCTCAGAACTGGCAGAAAACAATGGGACCCTGGTACACCCATCTACTGATGGAGAAGTCTGGTCAGAAGTGGCCTTCATGGAAGACTTGCGGCCAAAAAGCCATACCTCCGACGTGGAAACAAGGCCAAGCGACTCAACTATGCACAAAAACACAGGAACTGGGGTGCAGAAAAATGGCAGCAGGTGCTCTGGACTGATGAGTCAAAATTTGAAATATTTGGCTGTAGCAGAAGGCAGTTTGTTCGCCGAAGGGCTGGAGAGCGTACACGAATGAGTGACTGCAGGCAACAGTGAAGCATGGTGGAGGTTCCTTGCAAGTTTGAGGCTGCATTTCTGCAAATGGAGTTGGGGATTTGGTCAGAATTAATGGTCTCCTCAATGCTGAGAAGTACAGGCAGATACTTATCCATCATGCAATACCATCAGGGAGGCATCTGATTGGCCCCAAATTTATTCTGCAGCATGACAACGATCCCAAACATACAGCGAAAGTCATTAAGAACTATCTTCAGCGTAAAGAAGAACAAGGAGTCCTGGAAGTGATGGTATGGCCCCACAGAGCCCTGATCTCAACATCATCAAGTCTGTCTGGGATTATATTAAGAGAGAGAAGCAACTGAGGCTGCCTAAATCCACAGAAGAACTGTGGTTAGTTCTCCAAGATGTTTGGGCCAACCTACCTGCCGAGTTCCTTCAAAAACTGTGTGCAAGTGTACCTAGAAGAATTGATGCTTGATGCTGTTTTGAAGGCAAAGGGTGGTCACACCAAATATGGATTTGATTTAGATTTTTCTTCTGTTCACTCACTTTGCATTTGGTTAATTGATAAATATAATCTATTGACATGTCTATTTTTGAAAGCATTCTTACTTTACAGCATTTTTTCACACCTGCCTAAAACTTTTGCACAGTACTGTATATATATATATATATATATAAAGGGTATTTTAGACTTTTATATGGGTCTTTCAATATTGCTTATTTCAAAACCACGACTGCAAAGCTGATGAAAATTTGGAATAACCCCAACAAAATTGTTACCAGGTCATAATATGCATGGCAAAAGTAATCAAGTAGGCCTACATCGTATTATCAACACTTGAAATGAAATGTGGACGACTTGATTGAAAACATTCATAGGCTTTGTGAATATGAGTATCATTTTTTCCAGTAGACAATGTGACTCTAATTCAAGCCACAACTACAATTAAACATGTGGAAATAAGCACATGCACTCTAACTGCGTCTTCGCATACTTGGGCTCACTGGCAGTCTTTTGTTTTGCGCAATTTTGTAAACAAACTATTTTTCATTTCATTCACATTGCTGTGTACTCTTCCACAGAAACCTACAAAACCTACAGCTAGCTGGCATGCTGTAATACCATTATAGCAATCCTATCTTATGCTTGAGTGGTTGTACCGGAGTCTGTTTTGAGCTTTTGTCTTCTCTTTGTGTAAATGTGTTCTAACATTTACACACAAATAGGGTTTGTCCTCCAGCAAATTAGCACAATTTTATATGTTTCACACTGCCAAGAAGTATGTTGCATGGTAACCAAAACTATTAAAATGTACACATTTTGACTGGAATTTCTGTCATATAGCTTGCAGAAGAAAACCATGTTTTAAGTTTAATTTGCTTAGTGAGGCTTGTATAGTGCATATATACAAAACCGTGCATTTCCCAAAGCCACATTCTGTAACAATACTGCAACCTATGTCTGCAATCACGTCTGACCAAGACAATCAGTTACCTGAAACCTTGAATCAGCTAAACTGCTCAATTATGGTATTTGTCATGTTTGTTGTTAATACATGGGTTACAGCAGCTTCATTTTATTGTGGCTTTATCTGTTGTTTTTTGGTTGTCAGGCCATATTATACAGTACCTTTGATACCTGCTTGTTTAATTTTAAGCATTGCTAAATGATTCCAATCTGTTTCTCTCTCATCCTGTGTGCAGAGCAGGTCGTTGCTGTCTATTAACTGTTACCTACCAGTTAGCGGAGTTAGCAATGGAGATAGCACACCTACTTAAAGAGCAACTTAGTACCGGTATATGACAGTTGTCTTAACTAAAGTATTTTTTATATCATTTTCTGTTTCTGTTTTGTCACATCCTGGTGATTTAAAGTTTAAACCCTGTTATAACCTTAAAAAGGCTCTCAAACATACTGTACATTCAGCTGGCACATCAGCATGTAACAATTAACCTGTCCCTCTGCAACACTGGATGTAAGAAATACTTCATTCAACAGCTGTGGAACAAAAGTAAGGGCAGTGTGTTGCAGTGGGGAAGGTTAATGGTTACATGCTGGTGAACCAGCTTAACATAGAGAAAAGGCTAGTGTGAGTGAGGACACAGGGATACTTTAAACTTCTGAGTTTTAAAAACTTGTTCATGATTTTAATACCATGCAGCTTCAAAGTAATAAAAGCAGTAACTCTGATGTAATCTTCTGCTTAATCTCATGATTACATCAGAGCTTTTACTGGCCACACATGAAGACTTGATACTACAGTATTTGGAAATGTTAACATTGACTGTGAACAGGTCTCTTCTCTGCCTTGGAATGAATCATTTTTCTACCTAACCTTTTAGCACCACAAAGCCACAGAGGAAACTACACAATAGACTTCCAAATGGGAATTCAAGATTACAGTCCTCAGCTTGGCAACAAAAGAAGAGACTTGCAGTAAATGTCTAAGGAACCAACAGACCCGTTTTTAAAATGGCCTACTGTAATTCACTGATAAATTACAAATATGTATTAATCAATTTTAACCCAGTGAATGTACGCTAATGTACGCCAGCATAAGGGCCAATTTTAATAATCAGTGAATTGAGAACATTGTATTATTACACTAAAGCACTGAGAAAACTATTATACTGTAACTGTTAATTCTAATATTTAAAAAGTAAGAAGAATCATTTGAGTTCTCATCACAGAACACAAGTAAACAATCTTCAGTTTAGCAACGCGCAAGTAATACATATGTTACTGGGTAGCTACCTATGTGAGGCATAAAACTCCAAATAGGGCATCAGAGCAATTATTAAATCAATCAATGCTTATGCGAAACTTTCAAAAAGCCAAGGTGATCAATAATCAATGAATCGATTATTTGCTGCATCTATAGCTATCAAACAACAATGCCCTCAAGTCAAGGTTCTATTGTTAGACAGGAAGCCTGAAGAGAACACTGTGCAACTGTGCTTTACCTTTGCCATCTGCGCCTGCACTCCATTGGCTTTGAGAGAGGTCACTGCTTTCTGTGCTGCTGCCGGGCTGTCGAAATCTACAAAGCCATAACCTGGAATAAAAAAATTAGCATGAGAATTATTTTCATTGACAGGATATAATGAATTGGTACCCTTTGAAACAGCATGATTTAAAGGGAATAAAGATATAAATGAAGTTTGTAAGTTTGACATTGAATTCAGTTCAAGTTTTCACTTGTCTCAAATTTGATTTGTATATTTTATTTCAAGAACATGATTTCCTCCGGTTTCCTGGCGTGTTTCTTGATTTGAATCCTGCACACCCTGGGAAACTTGGTTGTATTTCTGGAAGGAGAATCCGCCCACTAATCAACACATCATCTCCAAGCGCTTAAAGGCTCTGCAGGGCTTTCATTCATATCGTTTCTTTTGTTTGGCCTCTCCATCACGTGCAGCGTTTATAGCCTCGAGGAAGGGCTACCATCAGCCATGGATTCCCTAAGGTTTCCCTACCAGTTAAGTAGGGTTTTTTTTTCCTCACCTGAGTGTGGAGTGGTTCATATTTAGTTTCTGCAGGGTGCGTAGCAGGCTGGAGAGGCTGGGCTCTCCCTCAGTGTAGTCATGCTATGGGGGACGGGCTTGTGTCTCAGCAGCTACTTTTCAGGCTGTTGTGTTAACCATTCATCATTTTCATTCTATCCAGTCATTCATCCTTTTCCTATCTTTTGTGGGTAGGTGGCAGTGTGCCACTGCGGTTTTTGCGTAACCATTCATGATATTCATTATCCAGTGATGGTTTGGTGGCTTTGTCTTTTGGGGGGAGATGGCCCACGTGTCACTGCCTATCTGCGGCACTAGTCTACATGATATCGTTTGTATATTCGCTAGCCGGCCAGCATTGCGAGTAGCTGTCGAGCACCCAGGGCCAAGGTCTCCGGCCAAATTCATCATCGTCATTAATTTGTCTGTTCATTTGCAATTCAATTAATTCACGCTGCAGATTCTTTGTCCTGAATTAAGGGCTAGTATAGTGAACAACACTGCACTAAATGTAAATAAAGTAAATTCATGTATTATCTTTATGTTGGCGTCCTAAAAGAGGGATGTGCTGTACATCTTAAATTACTGTAAACCATAGCAGTAGAAATTAAACAACTGCATTAAGCATGACCCATAAACTTCTATATTCAATCAATAATATGGTTTTGTACGTGTTCAACCAATAAGATGGTTTTATAGTTATTGTTGTTCGGACAGAAACCCCAAAAAGCCTACAACAGTAATCATGGCTCTGTACTGCAAAAGCACAAGAACTTGTCTATTATATGTTCTACCTTGTCATACATTTCTGTAATTGTCCATCCTCAAGTGTGATGTCACATTGCACTAGTTTCCAGAGCGATACCTTAGCTTCACTTATTTTGTTGGAAAGGCTTCTCTGGTTATCATGTCCGTGCAATACATTAGACAGCTGCAGAGCTTGTTATTGTTTCTGAACACAGAGCCTAACTTCCTTTACAGGACTTCTGAGAATGAGTAATTGGTAGAAAGTTGTGTTGTAGCTAGAAGAAATATCGATGCTCCTCACTTAATGAGAGGGCCACTGTTCTATTTTTGCTCCTTTTCTTCTTGTTTCTAGGAACTTTAGTCAGTAAGCTACTGTGATATAAGAGGACATAACACAGCAATATAATTCCAGCTTCAGTTTATTCGGAAGTAGCTGTGCTTAGAACAAACACTGTGCACATTTTATTTTATACACATTAAGGTCATGTTGCAGACACGCTCATTTTAGAAACTTTTGGGTATCAATTTTAGCAGCCTAAAAGAAAGGAAATGACAATGCACATCTCACTAATTTGGATGTTCTGACCTTGGCTGGGATACATTGTCATGGTTTTTCTTAATTTCATATACCACATTTATTGATCACTTTAATAGTCCCCCTCTTTGTTACAACCAGAAGAACTCATTTTGAAAATATATAGCCTAGTCAATTGTAAAACACAATATAATATATAATATGTTTACTGCACTGTGTTTACTTTTTTTCTAAACATCATGGAATTAATTTTGCAATCATTTTTGCCTTTTATGTACACCAAAAAAAAAAAAAAATCTTGAAAATGACAGAGAGTACTTACAAAGATATTGTATATTACCAAGATACTCAACTCTGCCTCGAGCAGTCCAGGGCAATTTTTCTATTGGGTGTCATTGAGTGTGAAAGCCACTTTCACACTGGTGCTCCTACCCGGGTTCTGACTACCCGGGTCACAATCCTGCACAGCGTGAAACCACATAACCGGGTTGTACCCAGGTTGACCCGGGTTAGCAGCGACAAATCTCGGGATGTGGGTTGGCATGCTTTGACCTGCATGATGCGCCTTCGTAATCGGACAAAGTAATAAGCAGCCACATCTGCGTATAATTGAGACACACCATGAGTCAGACTGCAGCAGGCTCTAATCAACATTGCCAGACGATTCAATCCAGAAAAGCTTGGGTGGATTTATCCGTAACAAGCTGCTTCCGGGTCATTGCATACGCATGTACGTGTATGTTCTTCTGTCACCCAGGTCGACCCTGCTTTTTCTAAAAGCAGTGTGAAATCCCATAGCCGACTCGCATTACAGTGGGTCGCGACCCAGGTGTAGCGTGACAGTGTGAAAGGGACTTATGAAGAGGGGTTGGATTGGACTGATTTTCTCAGTGTTTACATTTTTTTTACATTTTGAAGTTGTTTCGGAGGAAATATACAGTATTACCATAACCTGGGTGAATAATGACATAACGTAATTGATAACAAAAATGTGGATTGAGTTTTGTAAAGCTGTGTAAAAACATTTTGTGATTGCAGTATCATATTAATATTACTGTAATTAAATATTTTGATTCCGGAATTCCCAATTCTCTTTAAATTATATTAAAAAAACTTCTCCAATACAGTTTAATTAAATAAATATTGCAAAACAGTAATTTATTAATAAGGGTCTTTATTTTATTACTGTATTGTATTAATTACAGAGAAGTTACTATAGTAAATGATTGAAGTGAAAGTCAAATAAATTACCAATAAATCCAATAAATACATGTTTTATAATAATTGCATCTGCTGTGCAAAGCTCTAATCTTTGCTTTGTGTGCATGCATAACACAGATTATGTTTTTCATCAGAACACCCTGGGCAAGAGTAAAACAGACTTCACAAGGTTTTTATATTTTTAAACATCAATCAAATCAGCTCAAAGCAGCTCAGTCTGACACTGCTCCATTGACTCTCAATAGAAAAACTTTTCCCAAGCTCTCTGTGTATATCCCACAACCCTTTGCGTGCTGCGTGACAGAAATCCCCATAGAGAATCAGCAGAGATGAGTATCTTGGTGTAATAGAATATCTTTGGTACTTCTAAAGACCCTGGCAAAAGGGCAACTGGAAGGTACAGCCAATATTTCACAACATCTCAGAATGCTCAAAGCAGCTCATCTGTATTTTCCTTTCATGGCAGTACATCAAGCTTATCATACCATCTTAGTCGCAAATATTTTCAAACTGTCAAATTACATGTAAGTAAATATATGTATATCAAAAAATAGCTGGCCTTATGAAACATTTGCAGTAAATAGAATTATGTTAATACTTTGTATTACTTGTAATGGTCTTTTAGTACAATTTCATATCACAAGCAAACAGGTGTGATTAATCAATTAATCGATTGTAATCTTACGATTAATTGATCAATAGAAAATGTCAAGATTAAAACACCTAATTTACATGCATCTTTGTGAAGGTGGTGTGTGTTGGCAAGGAGACTCAGAGACCAGAAACGCTGCTCATGCGCTCATTTATTTAACAATACATCATAACAATTCAAAACGACTGCACACTAGCCTGCACCGTACCTTCACCATCACAACACTAACTAACACCTGTGATCACAATAGCTAAGCAAGTACTCTACTGTACAGAATAGGCTGTAAATTCAACACCGAAGAACACCATCTGAAGCACTTCCCCATACATACTGTACACATAATCTATACAAACAACAACACTATGTCTGCTGCCCATGCAGCATTCCAGCAGGCTGTGGGATGACATTAATCATTTGGATTTACATCACCCAGGGGAGGACGAGCGCTGGGAGTAAGGACTGAACCCAAGACCTCCTACACCAGAGCAGGAATTCTACTCTGGACAGCATCCTATAGCTTGAGACTCATACTTGTTTGATTGTCCTCTGTTATTATCCCATAAAACATTAACGACCCCAGGAATGTTGTTGTAGGAGCTCAGTAGACCATTGCTGAAAGGCCCAGGTCACGTCCTGTTATTGACCTGTGCAGGAAAACCCCTTCAACAAGAAGATTTGTGACCAACCACAACTTGGCCCAGAATTCCAATAACATAACTGGCAAAAGAAATGAGCTTTTTTTAAACCAATCTTATATACACTTTCAGTTCAATACTTTTTTTTTTTTTATCTCTCATTGTTTTTAATTTGAACACCCAGATAATATTTTCGGATACATACAAGCAGATCAGCAAAACTATATACAGCACACAGATGGCAAGGCTTGCTAAAAAATAAGAAAATAAATACTTAAACATACCGGTAAGTGCCAATATAAGATTGCCATTTTAAGTTCTCATCCACATTGTTAGGGCTTTCCTTTAAATATTTATTACAATTTCTGATCCATTTTGAGACAGGCTTACAGCAAAGGACATTATTGTGCATACATTCTAGTCTGGGGTACACACATTCTCTATAATGTGCAAGCATGGTACGTACAATAGTAACAGTAACAGTTTTGTCTATGCATGAAATAACTTTAACCTTTAGCCATTCATTTGGAAATGCTTTTGGAACTGGAACAAATATGTCAGTCCCAAGTGACATAGAGGGGGGCTACATTGTACATCACTAACTGCTGTGACTGAACAGAAGAGCATCCAGCTGAATTGTCCACAAAGTTGGGTGTGTTTGTATAGCGCTGTGAATAGGCCAGCATCACTGGCAAGGCTGTTTCTACCAGGAAGTGAGACTCAGAGACATAAACACTGTTGCGCACTTTTATTTACAAATTCACACACTAAACAAGACAGACAAAAACTCATTAACAAATAAAATGGCACAAGGGCTAAAACAAAAGGTCTACAAAAACTTAGACATACAACGAACAAACAGCACAGCACAGCACCAAAACCTTCACCAACACCAACATTAACTTCCAATATTAACACCTGTGATTTCTCTTTTTATACGCCGCCCCATGGGATCTCCACGGTCGCCAGTAGCTTGGATTTGAACCGGCGATCTCCAAGCTATAGGGCTCATCCTGCACTCCGGGCAGAGTGCCTTTACCAGATGTGACTGGAGACTCAAAAACTTTTGTTAAAGAATCTTCCCGGATAATTAGAAACATCAATCTGAGGATGTGACTACGGCATGATTCACTCAGTATAAAGAACATTTAGAATAGACCATATTTGTTGTGTTCAAAGGATTCAAATTAATTGGGCATGTCTTTCTGATCAGTTCATTTCTAAAAAAGAAAAAAAACCCAACAACACTGAGTTATGTAACCACAAACCAAACAGTTTATTTTTTTTATAAATACAATATGAAACATATTATTATGAGATGCAATTAAAAGGGCAGACATAGCCACAAGGGAAGTTCTGATAAGATTATGTAATAACTGGTGAGCAATTTTTTCAATGGGCTCATGCAGTTGATATTGCCCGTAATAACCAGTTATTACAGGAAACAGGCGCTCAGTGTTGAATAGGAAAGTTTAATTGCTGTTTATACATTTCATAACAGTCAAAATAAGGTGAACCAGTTATTATCACAATCTCAGTTCAGAGGCTAGTGTATTGAACCTAATTGGTTACTATACCTTTAAGTAACGTTAACAGTTATTTGGCACCATCTTACTGTATATCTCTCATGGAGCTGAGCTGTGAAGAAATGCCATATATGCGTCCATAGTAATTAGCGACTAAATATTAGAAGAAGCGGTGACATGCATATTATAGAATGGAACTGTGGACTATGTATGGTCTGAGGCCTCTGAACACTAAAATAAACTTTATACTGCCTTCTGGCCTGGATACTGCATCCCATCGTTACAGTGGGAAACATCTAAATTCTGCCTCCCTAAGACTTGTATACCTGTTATATTACAGACCTCTTTCAACAGCCTTTTAATTGTATTTAGCAATGCTAATAGGAGATACAATGAATCACCCCTGAGGGAAAAAAATAATAAAAATCAGTCGCATTTATATAGAGATAAAGGGCCTATTTATACTTGCTTCTGTTTATCATTAAAATAGAACCCTGGGATAAAAAGAAGAATGCCTTTTGATGCTTCTTACAGCTTTGGAATGAAAATATATAATATATTACTGCATGTTTCCATTTCAGAGATAATGGAATTCTTATTAAAGGTACAACTTGCACTAAACCAGACCGCTACTGGAAGCATTAAAATGAAACATAGTCAAGTATTTTTTAGAATATGTACCTGTACAGTCTGTGGATTACTGAGCATCTCTTCGGTTGCATCTATTTTATAACAAGCAGCTCTTGTATATTATCCTATCAACAACACCATAGTATACCCTTCACTACAGAATACTACTATTCAATAACCCATATACAACATGCAGCAAGGGTGTGCATTATATTCTGAAAATGACATTAAGAAATTTAGTCAATGAAAGGTCTTTATCAAAGTCAATACATATGCAGCTACGGCCAAACGTTTTGCATTACACTATCAAATGAACACATTTTGTTTCATGAAGTCAAATTAAATCTTCTGAAAATAGAAATTAACATATTGAAGTACATACCGCTTTGCAGTTTTCCATATACTTGAAGAAAAATTGACACAAATTGAAAAGATCTAGTATGAAATACTGTAATACTACTATGGCTTCTGGTAGACTTTTGAGATTTTTGTAGTTTCTTTGATTCCATGATGTTAAATAAAAGATCTAAATTATTATTATTATTATTATTATTATTATTATTATTATTATTATTATTATTATTATTATTATTATTAGTTTATTTAGCAGACGCCTTTATCCAAGGCCACTTACAGAGGGTGTGTGAAATATGCATCAGCTGCAGAGTCACTTACAACTACGTCTCACCCGAAAGACGGAGCACAAGGAGGTTAAGTGACTTGCTCAGGGTCACACAGGTGATGAAAACTTTTGGCCACAGCTGTTACTTATCAGTGCTGTACATATGTGTTCCTGTCTATGACTGTCTACTTGTAAAAATAAAAAAAGACCTGCAATACTGTTGTTTTCTATGGTTCATGACCTGTATATCATAAGTAGGCTTGCTACTATTCGATTTTTAATTTTTTTGCCAAATCGACGATTAATATTGACGTTAATTTTTGGAGGAATTTACCGGTTTTTTTTTTCAATCTTTATTTTTCAATTGAAGCAGAGAATGAGTGAAATCGACCTTTATGCTTTAAAAAAAACCCACCAGAGTTTTTATGCCATTGAGAAACGCCTCATTTAGCGAAACCCCTTTATCATACTCAACACGCAACAAAACCATGGTTACCAACATTCTAGTTGAAATAACATTTGGTCACAGCAGAGCTACCTTGTATAGATAAAGATCCTACACAGAAAATGCAAAAATGGTCTCAAATAAGCCGTAGAAAACGCAATATAAAAGTGTATTACGCAGACTTGTATAGCACAGATTTACAAGTAAAAAATAATATGCACAGAACAAAACATTAGATAGTTGAACAGAACTAACTTGCACTTATTATCCAGTCTGCTCCTGCTTCAGCATAGCTGGACTTCGAGTCACTGGAAGGCAAGGCAGACAGGTCCGCTTTGTCCTGACGCAGAGGCTTCAGCCATTGTTCACTTGTACTGTAACACTTGAAATGTATTTGCTTACGATTGTAAGTCGCCCTGGATAAGGGCGTCTGCTAAGAAATAAATAATAATAATAATAATAATTGTGCACAATACTCATGAAGTGTTTTCCTCTTGCGGCCCATTTTCAAATCAAACTAGTAACTGTCACCGTATACCTATAGCAAAAGCCTACTTACACCTTAACCCACTAATTTCAAAGTAGGCGCTTTGAATGACAGGCGCTGTAGCTGGCAAATGAAAGTGCACAGTCGGTGCAGGTTTGATGATTGACAGTCATTTAAACAAATGAGAGTATTCTAGCCCAGTTTCAGTCAATGAGATCTGTCAGAACAGGATGAAATGACTGACAGTGAAACTCCACTAGCCTATTAAGGGACCATTGAGTTGACTGACAGCGACCCCTAGCCATTCAGACCGGATAGTAGATAGGGACAGACAGCAAGTATTAAAACTACACAAACTAGAGATGAATTCTAAATTATAATTTTGGTAAGAAACAAAATTAGCGAGTGGTTTTACCAACGTTTATCGTATATAAATTTATTTCAGTCAAACTCATATTTTTTGGGAATTCGAAATTTAACAAGCTTTACCGATTAAAATCAAAAAGTAGCAAGCCTAATCATAAGTGTTTCATGCAATGAATAAACCAGGACTAGGAAGGGCTCTCTGTAGCTGCTGGGAAAGATAATGCCAGCCTTCTCTCTCTAAGCAGGTGCTGCAACTAGCTAATAGAGACACTTAGCGAGCAAGGGATGGTAAAATGGTCAATACGTTTCCCATCCCATTCATTTTGCTTTCTTAGAATACAGATAGCTGTTTGTGGGAAGGTGTACTAGTTAGTATTATTCGAAGAAATGATCTGTGATGGGTATCCAAGATATTCAGCAAGGGGTGTGAGTGGGGTACTTGTCCCAAATACCTGGTAAAGGGTACACCGTACTGCATATGTATGTCTGTATGCATGCATGTATGTACGTTGGTAACTATTGACAAGCAACTTTAAAAAAGAAATTCAGATCTGGACACATCCTAGTGGTCATATTCCACTGAACCAGCTTTCACTAGCTGTAACCAGAGTGCAGTAAATATAACTCCACCAAACATCACGATACACACATCTGTGCAACACATTTATTTCTTTTAAAGACTGACAAATGTTAGAGCTGCCAGTTGACTGTATTCCGATAGTCACCGAATGTTAACCAAAAACCAAACACTAAAAAAACTAAAAACACGTGCAAACATGAAGCAGCCACAATATATCTGTGGTGATATCTAAAAAAACCCAAAAACAAGTCTAAACCCATGGGTTGTCCAAATAAAGTAGGAAGAGAGGAAACACCAAATATATCCTTACAGTACATGCTTACAAAAACAGACTTTTTGTTTATATCACAAAAGAGTGACCTTTTTCCCCACAATCTGTTTATGAGCAGGAACCTGAGCCCATAATATGAGTATCAGGTTATAGCAATGCTTGGTAAGGAATCCAAGAACTTAAACACTTCCCCTACCATTACATTTGAAATGGGAATGGGCAATAGTTCAAATTATTTCTTTGGACTTGTTACCTCAGTCTTGAGACCGTGAAGTCTAGCTTGGTAGAACAAAACCAGACTTGGTAAATACCTTTGACTGCCAAAGGAACTGGTCATTACATTTCATTCATGAAAATAAGATAACATAAAATTAATGAAAAATGTCATAATTACAGGAATGCAGGGGACCTCTACTTTGAACTGCAAACTGGTGCAGGAGTGTCTGAAAAAACATGGTCAGGTTTAAGCCTTCCTCTTTCAGCATGCATTAATGAAGCCCACTTTGGATTGAATACCTGCTAACATAAACATACACCCCTTATAACTGTTTAGCTGACTGCAGTTAAACCTTGAGTGCAGTAAAGGAACAGTTCATTAAATACAAAATTGAGCATTAGTATGTATGGTTAAAGAGTAAGTAGCTGCTTCTTCTTCTTCTTCTTCTTGTTATTATTACACTGTGTGAGGTTTTTTTAAGAGATTTTGGTGTATCTGGCCTATGTTACAAATATTTATGGCTGGCAACAGGAACTGAAAAGCAGTGTTTAAAATCAAGTGAAAGCACCTTAAGACAGAAAAAAAACAGTATTTCAGTAATTGGCAATAACAATTAGAATGATCGCAAATATTCTAAAAAGTAAAAAAAATAAAAAAAATAAAACTGAAGTTACTTCCTCTTTGAAGTACGGTAAGGCGTGTACGCTATACTAAACTACTGAGATCAGAATTCATCTTTATTTAATGCAATCTGAATGCCTCTTTCTGTTTTTATGAAACTGGAATGTTTTCTGAGGATTTGGATGAATAAGCAGGACCCTGAATATGGCAACTGCTGACAACCCCACTAAAAGACACCAACATAAAATGTTGTTTCATTAGATGTGATTCCAGCTCCACCGTCTGTGAGACCTAATGATCTCAGAGAGCTTCATCATCAGTTAGCCTGACAGATCTGGTGAGGAGGAGAGGCATTGGCAGGGGAAGCCATCAAGACAGGAAAAAAAAAAAACTTAACAGGGCACTTCAGCAAAAAGGCTTCTGAAACATTTCAAAAGAACAGGTAAAGCAGCAGACAGAATAATCTTCTGTTTTTGATGCATTGTGCATTTATTAGCAATGGACACTGACATCTGCAAGCAACTCAATATTAAATCTATGAAATCTGTTTCTACAAAAATACTAAGATGGGAAGAGAATTTTGTTTTTTGTTGTGGTTACACACTGTTCATACCTGCAAAGACTCATTTTTCATTCTAAGTGGATCTGGGTTCTGTTTTTCCAATATTGAGTTGGTATCTTGTCTTTAAATCTGTTTTTACCTGGCTTTGATCTCGTCTGAAGAATCCAAAGTTTCAGGACATAAAAGTCTTCCTCATTCCATTCAAATCATGTAACATGTCAACTTGTCCAGCCCCACTTACTCTAAATGTATATACAGGTATGCCCAAAAGTTCATTTTAATTAAATATCATAATGGAGTTTAATAGCCAGAATCGCAAAAATGATAGTTATAAACAGTTCTACCTAGAACCACCACATGAACCGCCACATGTAATGCATGGGTCAATTTGACCCATGCATTACAATACATGTCTTTTTTTTTAGTATAACGTAAGACATTCTATTTTTTTTTGTAAATGCAGCAAACAAGACACTCCTCCTCCTATTAGCACATGTTTTTTTTTCAAGCCTTTCTTTGTTTGTAGACTGACTACGAAACAGAGATTGCTTTGATTGTGGATTTGTCAATTGCACCAAGATGCCAACTCAGTGAAAGCCTAGTTGCTTTATTTGTCAGTTTTTCGTTAAGTATATGGAAAACTACAAAGCAGTATGTAATTTAGTGTGTTCACGTAATATTATGCAGCAGGTTTCATTCTTTATGAAGCAAAATTAGATAATTCTATGGCAGTGGTTTTCAAACTTTTTAGGCCCCATACCCCTTTCCAAATAATCTAGTCTACCGCGTACCCCCATCTGAGATAGGGTCATAATATACCTATGAAAACAGGAAAAAACATGGTCCTTTCTAATTACTGGATTAAGTACTGTAAATGGAAAACTCCTGTTAAAAACTAACGAAATCAAATGTTATTAGTTAGCAACGGTGCAAATGCAACAACTAAAAATGTTATGTAAAATTATTTCAAAATCCAATAAGTATGCTGAAACGAGTCCAAATTAAGAGTCCAAAACTAAGGTTCCAATTTAAAACAAAATCAAAAAGCAATTCTCAACAAAAGACATGCATTTCTTCCAACCAATGCAGAAGTGTAGCGAGAAAACATTTTTTTTTTTTAAAAGGCTTATTATTTATTTTTTTTAACCCAACTTTTATCGTTGAACACTTAAGCTGGGATAATGTAAAGTGCTATGTGTGTCTTGTGTGCAATCGAATATCGAATCCAGCCAGAATAAGCCCATTGTTTTGAAGTGAATATTTCCAAAAGCTAATTTGTTGAAAGTAGAAAGGGGATATTTATATCAGGCAGCCAAAAATTAGTTTGTTTGTGTTAATCAGCTGGAAGACAACTAAAGCTTGTTGATGGGCGCTCGCTGCATGATATGAACACACTCGGTAGTTCTGGAGTAGGGAATCCAATTCTGAACACTTTTATCAATCCCAGGATTTAGGGATTGATTTTTTTTTAATCCTATGATTTCATTTTTGTAATAATAATAATATCATGCTTTTGCTTTTATTAATAATTACCGGTGTTGAGCGTAAGGTAGTGCACTCACACGACAAAGGAGTTCTTCAACAATTTAATTAATAATGAAAAAACACATACAAATATTGCAAGTAAAGATAACAGTCATGTCGCTCCATCTCCAGTGTATCTGTTTGGAATTTAAAGCTAAACGTTCTGATGAACACAATATTATTTGGTAAAATGTAACTGAAACTATTACTACCCACAGATTGTATTGTATGTGAAGCACAACAGATTCCTCTAAACAAGTTACTTTTGTTTTAAAAAAAAAAAATGCTAGTAAGTACTGGAACAGATGTTTTACTAATACAAGTGATTGATTTGATGTTTTGATTGTTGCTTCACTGCTACTATGGTGATATTGATACAAAAACAGATATTTGTTATTTGTCTCCTTAAAATTTAATTTTGTATTCATTTTAGTCTTCCAGTGACGGATGCAGATGAGCAGGTTGATGCCAGTGGAAGAGAACTGCAAGAAGTTAAAAAGCTTAAAATTGAGAATAAAAGACTGAAGGATGGGTAAGTTAGACCAAGATCTCAAGAATTACCAAGACATTTTACATGCTCTTACATTTAATTATTTATTTATGCAACCAACTGTTTGAAACATAAATGCTGTGATACATATAGGCTGCTTGAATAAACTCAACAATCACAATTTTTACAATGTCGTTTTTTTATTTTTTATTTTTTTTTAGACCTCCCTGATAGTAAATTCCTTCAAAGGCGTACTTGGACAAAGCCTATCACCAACGCCCATGTCCAATGATGTCTCACATTGTTGGACTTCAAATTCCTGTATATTAGATTCTGCTCAAAAGCCTTCACCATCTCATGTCGTCTTCAACTGTTTCTACTGACCGACCGTGAACTTGAAGACTAAAGAAATAGCAAGATTGTAGAAACAAGCCAACTGTGAACAATGATAAGTAGTCCCAGGTGGTTGAATACTGCTGGTATGGACATGTATTTTTTTTTTTTATTTGTCTAAGGTCCTTCACTGTCCATTGACTGTCTTTAAAAATGATTGATAAAAGAGAAATCTTTGGGGATCACGCAGTACATACCACAGCTGCCTGCCTGTCTGTTCCTGAATTAAGACTGTATACAGTTAGAAATGGCACTGTTTTTATTTTCATAAATGTTGATGTTCAGTAACACACAGCCCTGTATAGCTTTTGAAAATAAGCATTTAAATTATTTAAAATATGTTCGGAATAACTGTGTTGTACATAATGAATACTTAATGTTACTACCTGTTTACTCAATGTAGTAATGGGTAGTTTATGAAAGTATTTCATCAACCATGTATTTGTGTATTTGTACTTTTGAAAGAGCTCAGCAATAAAGTTTTTTTTTTTTTTAATTGCATGTTTTGGAAAAAAGTGTAGTTTGAATATACTTTAAGTATAGACTTCAAGTATAAGTAAACTTCACATATACTACCAGCATACCTAAAGTGTTCTTGAAACATACTTTAAGTATAGACTTAAGTTTATAAAAAGTATGTAAAAGTATACTTCTTTTCACATACTTAAAGTATACTTTCCTTTCACTTCCTAAATACTTTGTTAAACTAGTTTGGTCCTAAATTGGCCCACTTTAGTATACTATAAGTATACTCATATGCTTTACAAGTATAGTTTAAGTATACAAAAATAATAGCTTAAAGTACACTATTAGTATACTTAAATTATCACTAATTATCACTAAATATAAATTATTTCAATTATCACTTTTTGACATCACTACTGTGGTATTATGTTTTTGAATGGCTCAGGATGCAAATATAGCCTTCATCCATGTATATATATATATATTCAGAGTTTATACAGAAGGGCTCAACAGATATATGCCACATTCACAAAATATTGTCCAGGTTATTAGGCTTTTAACAAACCTACCAAAGCAGAATAACTCAAATACAAAAAATACACTGAGTAGAAAGAGATGTATGGCATATTATATCATATTAAAGCTTCACTGAATGCATGGGAACTTAGCTTGCCAGCTCTACAGAGGCATTTTCCAAATAAAGCTCATATAAACAATTAGGGCATTTCACAATCTAAAAATAGGTATTTCAAGATATTTCACGATTAAACATCATATTTATTAAAGCAGAACAAAATTGTGTTGTCACATTCAAAACTTAGAATTTTAGAATTCTAGAGTTATTATATAACATAGGTTCCTAAATATTGAAATGTTTACCAGAAAAAAAAACAGTTAATGCTAAATAGCTGAATATTTCGTTTTTTAGGTCCGCCTTTAAAGACATTCTGTTTTCACCATCAGTGAATTATTAAACAAAATAAAAACAAATAAATGTAAAAATAACTACAGACATGTGAAATGTCTCCTTCCTGCACTGGACAGAGTGATCATTAGTAGAAATATTTTCTGATCTTTGATGCAGCTGGTGTCTTTTTCATTGAAGACATTCTAAAGAAATTGTGCAGCTCTAAGCAGTCTATTCAATCTTTTACCGGAAGCAAACCAGCTGCCAGGTTCCTAAATGCATTAGCAGGTAGTGCATCAATAAGGCAAATGTTGTTGTATTTATTTTTAAGTGATAAAAAATACAGTATTTATATTTACAACGTTCTTTCAGAAACTGAATTTTCACGGAGAACTGCATATTACACGACAATGGGTACATTTTACAGAAAACATTAAATCTGTGATAACTGAAAAAAATACTGCCTTAATAATACAAACAACAAGCATTGTTTTAAAACTGGTTAATCCAGACTAAATTTGTTTTCAAAATGCATTTGAACAATATCACTATAGATTATAGTTATGCTACTGAACACACAGGAAATCATAGACTTAAATCAGTGTGCAATAAAAAAATACAATTGTAATTTAAAATATCACTATAGATTATAGTTAGGCTATTAAACAAACATGAAATTATAGACTTAAATCAGTGTATAACTGCTTTTTTTCCTTACTTAATGAGCAATGTGACCAGTTACCACCAGTTACACCAGTTTTTTTAAATGAAAATAAATTTGGCAGAAAAAAAAACATCATACACTATAAGTAACGAAAAATGCATCTGCAAATAAGATGAACAAGTTAATGAGTTGATGAGTCAACAAGTTGAAAAATGCTAACTTCGGAAACCAAATAAAAATGACGGTTGTAAAATAGACGGTTGAAAATACCTAGATACGAAGGAAAGGAAATCACTATGAACACTTAAAACATAGGTTTCTTTCAAAACTATACATCAAAGACCTATATAGTGAACAGGCCACGTACATGGCATGGGAAATGTATGGAATTATTTAGTTAGCTATGATCCCCTTAAAGGGAAAATTTTAACACCCTTGTTTGTCAAATGGATAATCATCACCCCGAAAACTATTATTTTATAATTTTAAATTGTAAAGGCTAGAGGACGATGAAGATGGAAGGTAATACTAAGAAGGAGTGAAAAGTGACAAAGAAATGATTACAGGTACCAGAGCACTCCCCAAATGAAGTGTTAGCAGATTAAATAGGTGGCAGCCACAGGCAGTGCCCTCGGAATATGAGAAAATGGGCCCTTGAAATCCACAGGAAGGAAACAGAAAGACTTATTTTATTTAAAAAAAAAAAAAAGAATTGCACTCCTGTGAAAGTGTGGGAAGTATTTCCAGTGCTATCAAGTCTTGAGAGGAATGTGTCCTAAAAGGAGCATTCTTGAAATGCTGACGTGGAACATAAGATATCAGGCACTGGACTTGCTGCATATGTTTTCATGTCAATACAGGATTCCTTTTAGTAAGTACATGAAAGACCCCCATGCAAAGAGTCTCTAATCCTCTAATCATGTCAACATACTTCTAGTCATCTCAACTTTTACTATCTATTTTTACACAACTCAAAATAATACAAAAAAACATGTTTTGGTGTCCCCAGTGGATCACCATGTAAAAGCACCAGCTGTTGGAGTATAGGCTACATCATGTGAGTATGGTTTGAATCTTGTTCACCCTGAAGTGTCGAGACCTCATTATGATTCAGCAACCTCTGGTGGTCAGGCATCCAAGGGGTCCAGGCGGTAGCTTGGCTTCACTCATTGCTTAAGTTAGGTGGGAGAAAAAAAGCCACTGACTTGACCATGGGAACGGAGGTCGGTCATTGATCTTCAGTCCTTATGATCATTAGACTGGTTGTTAGCTATTGAGAAAGCTCATTCGGTGTTGAAAATGTGCTTGTAAATGAAGTGAATAGCCATCCTGTTTTGAAAATGTGCTGTTTAAAGCTTGGATTAATGCTTGCATCATTGTGTGTTGAGATAATGGAATCATTTGTCCATATCAGGAAGGAAAATAACTAAATGCAATACATATTACAGCTGGATTGAGGTCATATTAAAAGCTGTTTCTACAGTATTTCACCAAGAAATGAGGTAGAAAGCAAACACAGAGGAAATACAGACACAGACAAAAATGAAATGCAAGGGCTAGCTTGTAAAACATACTACTGACTATTTAATTTAGGCAGAGCACCTTGTGCAACTTCTCCTTTAAATGGTTTCCAATTAGTCACTAGGTATGGGCAGCATGCACAAACTCACTAAAACATACAGCTCAGAAAGGGAATTTTCTCATTCTGAAACATGTTGCTGCAGAATTTCTGTTGAAGACCATTGTTAAATATGGCTGATCCTCTACTGATACCCTTGAGGTCATTAATCGCTTAAGAGTAAACAGCTTTGCTGTAAATTTTCCTGGCACTTTCACTGTATTAAAAAAGGAAATACAATCACAAGAATAAGAGCTTTGCTTTGCTGATAGCATCATACTCTTGTTACATACTGTTTCAAATGTTTTGTGTACTTAAGAACATTGACCTCCATTCTTCATGTGAACAACCTGACGATGAGCCAGATGATCGGAGCTGCTGCGTGATCAACAGGAAGTGAGCTGGGACAAAAGGTCTAAGTTTAGGAATGCGTTTACTGGGTTGCATTTTTGATGTACAGCTAGCCAAACCAGTACTTGGGGAGGAGCCAGGCTAAGAATGCACAAATGCTAAAAGGGGAATCTGATTTAAAAAAAAAAACACACACACAAGTTACTTGATATGGAGAGTCTGAACAATCCAGCTTTATAATAATATTAATAATAATTTAGCTGGAATTAAATTTAAAAAAAAAACAAGTTACAAACTGTACATTTAAAAAACATGACCCCTCATGTTCTCCAGTCCAGTGTTGACCTCTATAGAACTGGGTGGTTCTTTATATGAAAAAGTGTGTGCAATAAACATATACACCATTCTACCTGAAATGACAAAAATGTGTGCTGTTCTTGGCAGTAAATTATTTGCCAGAAATTAGAGATAATAAAATATGTTTATTTTATCAGAAGTGCAATTCATTCAGTGTCTTATTCTACTGATAGTGAATTGTCTGTCTGTTCTCTATGTTATATGCTGTACGGGATTTTAGCTCTTGGCAAACCTTTTCCTTTCCACTGGAACACCTTGTTCCCTTATCGCTATATGTTCCTTACATGCGGATGAACACTGAGTCAATTATTTCAGCAAATATGTAGTAATTCTAATACCCAACTTCCCTGAATGAATTCAACATTATTATTATTATTATTATTATTATTATTATTATTATTATTATTATTAATAATACTACTACTACTACTACTACTACTACTACCACTACTACTACCACTACTACAAAATTATTTCCATTACATGAGAGTAGATGTTAAAGCTTCATGCTGATTTGAACTTGGCTCTCGCCAAGATAGGCACCAACTAAGACATAGCTTTACGATAAACTAATGTGATCCATCTGCATCTCCATCCATTTGCATTTCCTTCCATCTGATGATGTAGATATCCTTCTGCCTGGTGTTGATGGCTGAAGTGTAATGCTGGCTCCAGGGATCAGCTTATTTTGCCTCCCCAGGGCATCAGCACACACAACGGCTGAGATGCTGGCTCCGGGGGATCAACCACAGTGTGGTCTCCCCAGCGCATCAGCATGACAACCGTCTGGATTGAGCTAAGTAGGGTACATTTCTTGGGGTCTTCAAGTGGGCACCTTCCATCCTTGGTGTTTCGTTGACTAGCCCACGACACCTCAAGAGGGCTCGACGGTGATTCTGGCGTCCCAGCATCACCCCCCTCCGTCCCCCACTCAACTCAACCCAGCTTACTTACCCGTACATCAGCGTTTCTTTCTTTCTATTGTGCTTGAGATCCCCAACCAGAATCTTTCCGTCTCAACTACAGCCAGTTGCTGTTCCTCTCTGCTGCTTCAGAAAAGTTCTTCATTGTGCGCCACTGAATCCGACATCTCTGAGAAACCAGGTTGTAGAGTGTGCCACAAATCCTCGACAATTCACCTCCACTGGGTAAACCCGGACTCTCCATTGTCGCTGTTCCACTTCAGCAGCTAGTTGAGCATACTGCAGTTTCTTCCGCTCATACGTCTCATCTACAGCATCCTCCCATGGCACTGTTAACTCTACCAGGTGAACAAGGCATGCTGATCCAGACCACACGACAATATCTGGTCGAAGGTTAGTGGTGGCAATCTCAGGTGGAAAAATAAGCCGTTGACCAACATCTGCCAGCATTTTCCAGTCTCTAGCAGCTTCCAGTTGTCCTGAACGAGGCTTGGTTTTAACACCTTTTCTTGGTTGCTCTCCTGGGCAGAGGAATGTTGTCTTTTGTGTGTAATGTTTTGATGGAACTGGTGGCAACTTATTGGTCAT